>JAQIXB010000050.1:0-33723 GCA_034697405.1 Mesoplophora pulchra | reverse complement strand
TATTTTAGCGCGTGATTTATGTATCGATAAACATTTTATATTCATTGTTTGCGTGACAGAAATACCCACATATATATATATATATATATAATTATATATATATAAAATTAATATTTAAATTCATTGTTATAATTATTATATGACGCCATAATCACGTATCAAAATTGACCATTCATATACAATATGTTTTTTATTTATCTTTATTCATGGGTAATCTCTGTTTTTCGTTTCATTTCTTAGGGTCATTTTCAAGTAATGTCCATTCAAAACTCTAAAACTTTAAATATAAATAAATGTGAAATTTGAAAAACATATATCACCATATATTTTCACAATATTTTCATTGATATTTTTTACATAAAAAATTAGATTCCTGTACTTTGTTCGATATGTTCATTTTTAAAAAAATTCTCATCACAAATGTTTAAAATTATGTAATTCTGTAACCATTAAAGGGTAAAATCTTAAATTTTTATCATAATATAGGGGAATATTATACTCCATTATGAACATAAAATAATTGACCTCTGACCTCTCTAACTATAGGCAAATCATTTCTTTTCAATTCCTCTAATACTAATGAACTTTTGACTCTGCCTAAAATTGTGCTATTATTTGCACATGATGCCATAATTGTTAAAATGACCGCATACGCTAATATTAGTGCAATAACGTCATAATAGTGGAACCATTTTTAAGGTTAAATTGAAAAAACATCTAAACTTTAAACATTAGATGTGTATGCATATATCTTAATCATAATAAATGAGGATTATCCTTATGATTTCCTATGGTGATTTCCTCTATTTCCGTCTCTCGTTTTTAATTACTTAATTTTAGCTTTAAAATTGTTTTATACATTTAACTCTGTAATACAATAGTTAATTATATAATTGATGCGTTTTATATTAACTTTTTTATTCATGCATAAGATATGTCAAATTAAGTTTATGGTTAATTTTTTTTTATAAATTAACGATCAATAAAATGCAATTAAAAATAAAAAATAAATTAATGATGTACAAAACGGGTATTTATAAATTTCAAATTAATTTATTATATTTTTAGAATTTTAAATCACAATTTAATAATTTTAGCACATTTTGTAACTGTTACAAAATGCAATAGTCATAAACACATATAAAAAATGATAAAACATATATATACACAGTGTACCACGGGCTGCACACAATATAATTTTGTACAATAAAATTTTTATATACAAAAAATTTTAATCACCCTGTATATTTAATCCCATCATATTATATATCATTATACCGTTTCTATATTTATTGTATATTTAAAAAAATCAATTTTTTAAAATATTTGATTCGGTTAATTTATATGGTCATGTGATATATCATTTTAAAGATTTTTTAAAACTGAATCCAATGATATATCATATAATAGTATTATACCCTACATATGTACACATGTACATATGCGCATTATTCTGCGCACTAAACTTCCATGATAACCATACATACTGTATATACATGGTGATTAAAAAATATTTTTATGTATAACAATTTTTAATTTTATGTTTTTTTTTATTTTTTAAAATTTTCAATAATTAAATAATTTTAATTTTATAATCTTTATGCAAATAACTAAATGTCATCTATTCCTTGAAATTATAGTGACAAAATTTTCCCGAAATTCCTTATACTTTTAGAATAATCGCAGTTTTATATTGTGTGCAGCCCGTGGTACACGGTGTATATAAATAAAGATCATATATAAATATATATAAAGATGTATGTTTTTAGAACAGAATTAAGCGTCAATTCATTTCCATTTTTAATGTCTTTAATTTTCGTGCATAAAAGTTTCTTTGAAAATGATCACCTTTTAAATGATAGATATTCACTGAGAGTTTAAATGAATTCATTAATGATATAATATCTCCGATTAAACGATAGTTTTCAATGGCTTTTTCAATAGAGGATCGTGACATTTCTAAATAATATTCACTTTTAATTCCATCATTAATCTTATTATTATATAAATTGAAAAAATTAAGGGCCATAATATAGTGCGCATCAGCAATATCGTGACATGTACCATTTGCTAATAGTTTAATCATAATTAAATTTAGCGTATGCTGAGACCGATCGATTTGACCCCATTGTTGCAGAATTCGGGATAATTCAATCATACATATACAATTGAGTCCCGTTAATTGATAGAATTTAGTCATTTCGATACATTCGAGAATTATATTCATATCTTTTAACATAATTCCCTTTAAAATGAGTGCGTTCACTCTATAATAAGGTATGGATTTTTCAAAATCATTATCTTCGATTATTTCATTAATTAATGTTACGGCCTCTATTTTATCGCCATTTTTATACTTAAATTTTGCCATTAATAAATTTGAATACATTTTATCACATGTTTTAATGACATTTATTGCATTTAAAGCATTTTTCCATTGACATTGATTTAAATAATATTCAAAATCAATTTCGGCTAAAGCATGACGCCATATTATATTTAAATCGTTTTTATACGCAGAGAAAAGTGTGGACACATAAAGGAGCATATCACGGGCGATGTGATACTCTCCCGAAGTCCGCCACAGGTGCAGTGCGATATTACGAACGCCGATACATGTGTTTTCATTCACATGATAAACATTTCCATCTCCGATCGGTTCCACGACATTCATATGCAAAAGAATCTGTGATGTGAGAAGAGCCAAATTCGTGGCTCCAAAACAATTGAGAATCGCGGCTCTCGAAGAATACATCATCAAAAGGATATCATTCATCGAATGTTTCACCGCTAAAATATCCGGAGATAATGAAGAAAATGATGATAATGATGCTGATTTATCTAAAGAATTAGCATTAAAAGGTGCTGATGTTTGCAGTTTATCAGACTGAAGCTGCGAAAGTGCAGAGATATACGGTAATCCCAAATCATTGGCTTTATTTTGTAAATGATTCAGTAATTGTGACACATCATTATGAGGATCGGTTTTACTTAAGATTCGTGAGATCCAAATTAAGGCATACTCAAGACATTTGTCATCATTGGATTCCTGAGCCGATGAAATGCACTCTTTTAACGATTGTAATGCTAAATCATGGTGATTGAAGTGTGAGTGAAGAATCGCTAAGTTAAGTGATGCCCAACACCTGCACATATGACCCGAATTTCCGTCGAAATACGTCATTAGCGACTCTTTTGCGGACGGAAACTCATTAATCCGCAATGAATTGAGATATCGTAAAAAATGCACATCATTCAGTTCATTGTGTGGTGCCGATACTCCCATTATTGAATCGTCACAATTCACTTTTATCGATTGTAAAAGATCATGGGGTGATAATGCTAATTTCTCATTCACATGAATCAAATTCAACTGTTTACTAATGAAGTATTGTATTTGTTGAGGACATACGTCACTCTTTTGCTGATGCTTCGACCATTGATTCGATCCATGCAATGACATAACACCATTATTTAAATAATCAACAAAATGCTCATATAATTGAGTTACGGATGAGAATGATAATTTATCGAAATACAAATACATCCTTCGAATGAATAACCCGACGATGGATGAGCGTTGTATCTTTTGGTCCAATAACTGCTTTATGCACATCATTAAATCCATCATTTGAGAGATTCCGTGTGATGCCATTTCCGTTAATTTCTCTTTTACTTTAATTACCATTTTTTCTGTTAAATTCGGGGGTGATATTTCTTTAATAAAATGCTCATATGATGCATCTAAGTTTTGGATCAATCTCATTATGGTCACACAAAACCCTCCGATTTCTCTCTGCGGCGTTTTCGACGTTCTCTCATCACAAAACACTATAATCACCGCCGAAATGCTTATTTTATACGGACTGACGCTAAATTGAGACACTGACGCATTCGATAATGATGATGATGACAGAATTAACGAATTATTTCGCTCCATTCTTACATCAAATTAATTCATAACATTTATTTATAAATTTTATTTATATATTTATTTATATTTTAATTTTTATTTAATTTATTAATAAAATGTTTTATTTCATATAAATCTATGACGATATGAGATACATGTAACATGATGCATGATGCATCCCATGAAAACGCGCATTTTTCATTTCATACGTACAGTAAACGGCATACTTTGAGAGATAATCCATAGATGGAAATCATCATGGAATCCATATGAGGGAATTCTGGGAAAGTTAAGAATATTCCCAATTGGGAATTGCGGGGATTTAAAGGAATTTATTACAGCATTACACCAGTATTGAAACGAAGTTTTGTAATTAAATTGTATAATGCGTTTAATACTATATTATGCTTAATTAGCATTTGCAATAATGTTTGCGCATAATAATATATGGAGCCCCTGTACAGTGTGGCAGTGACATTACAAATGTGAGATGTACACAAATAACGTTCAATGTGTTAATTTTGTGATTATTTTTATTCGATACGAGAACTAAAGAACGCTAAAAATCATAAATCCGCGTTTCAAAATAGTCTACAGCTGTTAAAAAGAATGCTATAACATTCTATTTCATTCTCTTATCTACAAGTTTAGACTGTCTTAAAATGTTATACGGTATTTCATAAATTACGTCTTGTTTTTATATTATTTCTTTATATTAGTAAATTTGGGTTAGGTTGGGTCTACGGCGGAACTATGATTAGTCAAAAAATGAATATAATATGTGTAACATAATTTGTGTACATCCCTAAGATTGCCAAGTTTAGGGGAAAATAAGGGAATCCAAAGGCTCCCAAAACGGGGAACATTCCCGAACTGCCATCACTACCCATACCCTATTATTTCGGTTCCATCGTTTCTAAATTATTATTATTATTATTATTATTAATAACATTTTATTAATCTTAATATTTGACTCTAATTTTTAAAACCAAAAATTGAAAAAATGCATTATTAACTAATTATTTGAACATAAATTACAAAAAAATGTTAAAAAATTAATTCTGAACATTTTCAAATATCCTTTCCATATATACATTCATTAGCATATTAATCGGATCCAAACGCTTTCTGATGTGTGTCCACGTATTAAAATGCGTATACATAATTGAAAAATCAGATGCGGTTTCACGGTGCGCCTAAAATCATAAAAATGTAATATTTTTATTATTTTATGTTAAATAAAATGCAAATTAATACTAAATTCGTAATAAGAAAGTTATTTTAAGAAAATGCATACTTTAGCCCAATGCGGTCGACCGCCCAATGCTTTCATAATGGACTCATATTTATTCCAATAATGAGCATATGGAACATCCCTTCCAAAAGGACGATACATGATAATGTTAATAAATGCAGAATCACGACCAAATGCTGGGCTCAAATATATGTCATCGCCTTTTACAAAACGCACTTCGACAGGAAAATGAACATATACGTTCTCTGATTCAATCCATAGTTTTAATTCTTTTAATGCGCGTCCCGTATTTTCTCTAAAATTTTTCATTAAAAAATTAATTTTCATCATAAATAAAATAAATAAAATATCATACAATGGAATTGCCCATTCGTTTACGTATTGTTTAAAGAGACATTCGAAATTAAAGATTTTATAACTGACGTCAGTCTTTTCTTTTGGCGATGAATATAATAACCAAAACGCGATTCTATTTATATATGGGACAAAACGTGGAAAAAATGTGCTGCAATAATATGCAAATTCTAAAGCATAATAACCCACAGCATAATCCCAAAACCAATTACATACGCTTTGGAATTTATTATATTTTGTCACTGATTTATTATATATTCTATTATTTTGCCATATGCTCACACGATCTGTATGCGGAAACCATAAGAACCTAAAATGGTCACATGAATTGACATAATCATTTAGATCTTCGATGACATCATTGAGTGTCGCGGGATATATGTATTGATGTAAAAGAAAAGACGGTTCACACTGTAATGTCACTGTGATGAGAATACCGATTGAACCGATACCGCAGAGTGCCGAAAGAAATACATCGCTATTTTCATTATGCGAACATTTAATAATATCGCCCAATGATGTCATTAATTCCATTTCAGTCACAAATGTCGACATAATTCCATATTTAATGCCTGTACCATGAGTTCCCGTATTTATGACACCGCCAATCGTTAAATCAGAAACTGATCCCAATCTATAGTGAGATATTTTATTAATCATTTAATGATAAAAAAGTAAAAAATACACGGGAAATGCGATCCTCAGTTTTTCCATATGATCATTGAATTCTGTTAATGTAATTCCGGACTGAACTTTGACACGATATGTGCCGTGATCGACGCTTAAAACGCGGTTTAAACATCGCAAATTTATCATATAATCATTCGTGCAGCAAATGTCTGACGGTGAATGACCATTGCCAATGATCCGCACTTTTTTATGATTACTCTGAGCTAAAAATAGGATCTGAAATTTTACATAAATATTGCATATGATAAAAGCGATGGAATTACTTCTCTCAGTTCTTCGACATTATTCGGTATGAAATACAATTGCGGATCACAATGGAATGTCTGAGACCAGTTTGTGACGTGAATACACTTTAACCCTTTTGACTATCATCGGAATAAATTAACACCTTTAATATCACATATTCATATATCCTCTTTTTACATAATTACCTCAATTCCCATCTTTTAATTTTATTAATTTTTTATTATTTTAATTCTCATATTTCAATGTTAATAATATGATGATTTAACATTAGCATAATCTTCGCACTAAAATTTTCCCTTTAAAATTGTAAGTAAATAATACTAAAATCATTATAAATGTGATAAACTCAAACGCCAATATTATTGCAATATTTGTTACCATATGATATTTAATGATTTTTTAAAAAATAAAACATTTTTTTTGAAAATATTAAAATAAAGGATCCTCCGCTTAAAAGCTCACTGACGTCACACAGAGAGATGTGCGCCCCAAATCCGTTATTTTATTGCCCGAATTGACCATATGCAGTCGTTATGACCGCAGTTGCATTATATTAATGCACATACTACTCTGTTAAGTTAGGTTTTGTTAGGTTAGGTCTACGCGTTCATTGGTTAGGTAAAAAAATACCAAAAAATGACCAAATGGTTTTTTAAACGATTTACAGCGTAAATCACCATGTATGTCGTTAATGAGCTATCAAAGAGAGGACCCATATAATCGACACTTTCAAATTACCGTTTTACCTCACATGTAATACCTGATCTTATATGGTGAGGTTTGAGTGGGGGGTTTTATACCTCGAGGTATAAGACCACGTCTTATATAGCGAATTTTTAAATGAATATTTTAAATGAATAAAAGCATTTAAAATGCCAAAAAAAGCAAAAAAAAAACAAATTTTTAAAAAAATTCCGAATTTTACTTTTTTCCACAAAAGTCCACATTTAAAGGTATTTCTGTATTTTTATGGTTTTTATAATAAAAAAAGTACATCGGTATTAATTATTAATTTTTAAAAAATCTTTTTTAAGATTATACATAAGCATTTTTGAGTTTTTTTAATTTTGTTGTTTTTTAAGTATAAATTAAAAATCTTAAATTTTATAATGAAAAAATTGAAAACTAAAATAAAATTGAATTATTAATTATATAAATTGCATTTTTTATCATTTTTATAAACTTTTTTAAAGTTTAGAATTTTTAAAAAAATGGGGAAAAGAAAAAGAAAAAATAAATATTTTTTTTTATTTTTAATGATTTTTTTTAATTTTTAAGTTTTTTAAATGAATATTTTCAAATAATGTCAAAAAAATCAATATAAAAAGCAAAATCGAACCCAAAAAAGCAGAAAAAAGCACTTTTGATTTTTTTTGCTTTTATATACCATCACTGATGGTAAATTACAATACGATTAAATTAATTGATTGTTAACTGATCACGTCCCATTGAGCCTATTATAAGACCCCCGAATCAATAGAACATGATTTACAAATGCAATCAGATAACAGATAACAGTATAATTTTTGGTTTAAAAAAATTGGTATTCAGCGGTTAAATGCTTTGATATTTTAGCATTAGAGACGTAAAAAGTGCTTAAAATGCTTTTTTTTATTTTAAGAGGTATAAAAAAATAATATATATGTGTCTATACCTATCAAAAAAATTACATCTGACCCCAAAAAAATTGCTTTTTTTCTTTTTTAGTTCATTTTTCTCAAAAAATTTCTTTACTCCCCTAAAGTATTTTTAAAATTTTTGAAAAATATGCTTTTTTGTCATTTTAAATGCTTTTTTTGGTCTAAAATTTTGGCTTAAATTTACGTCTTTATTTATCATTATCTAAATAAAGGACAATCACTGTTTTCGTCATTTGGAAATTATATTCATTGAAAACCCTCAATGAGCACATTACAAACATATCATCACTTTTGATTTTCCATAACCGGAAATGACTTAAATGACCGCTCTAAGTTTAGATAAAAATATGAGAAAACATGACTATGGATATCATTAGAAAGGTTTCATTGAATACGTGACAAACATATTATAATAATATGTAAATTAAAAAAATAAATATCACAAAAATTAAAGTGTATATTTAAAAAAAAAGTTAAAAACATTATATTGAGAATTAAAAAGTAATTATAAAGTAAAAGTCCCGAATCCTCATCTCTTATGGCTTTAGAGAAATTCACCACAATGGAAATAGAAAATATCTTAAAATGCATATCCAAATTAAGTGATTAATTTTTTATCATTTAATATGTGCATCTAATAACATATTAAAAAATGTAATCATAAACAATTTAAGTAAAAGAATTTTTGAATCAAAATACCAACTTTTTTGTCAATAAACTTTACAATAAATTTAGAAATTTTAATAAAATCCTAAAATTAATTTTAAATTATTGAATGATGATATTTTAGTGTGTATTTTAAGATTTACAATGGATTTAGTATTAATTGCCATACATTTATGTGTATCATGTTATTTAAATGTATATCATGATTTTACATTAATACGAATGCTTAAAACTATCATAGGACAATTCATGATACACATTTAAATATATTAATGGTAATACTAAATCCATTGTATATAAAATCAAAGATATTAACTTAAAAAAGTTAATGAAAAAATATCATTTAAGAAATAAATTTTTAAATTTTATAATAAAACAATGATTTATTAGTACTAACTTAGTAATACTTTTATTTATTATTAACTTTATTCAGCCTTTAATCACAGAAATTTTTCGTTCATATGTTAGCATATATTAGTAATTTGAACATTGATAAATATATGGGAATATTTAATAAAAATGACTTAAATTATAAATGTCTTTTGTTGAGTATGATCAAAACATCGTCATGTACAACACATCGAAGAACATTCTGTTTCATTCATTAGTAAACGCTGAAACACAAATTCTCAATTATAATATCATAATGAATAACGAAAATATAATCGAAGAAAAAGTAAAAATCGATCGAAATAAATTTGAATCTATGTTAATGGGTATGATAATTTAATTTTTTTAAATTATTTCAATATTTAAAAATTAGTTAATTTAAAGATTTTATCTTTATTAGAATCTGACCCTATCTTAGGCACCGCTGAAGATTTCTTTCAGAGAATAATGTTGAAAACGTCAGTGAGAATTTCGTGGCCTTTGAAGTTAAAGACGGGGACAAAATCCAAAAAAGATCCGCACATTAAAATAATGGGAAATCCTAAGATGGTGAAAGAGGCACGGGCAATGGTTTATGAGATATTAGACGGACGTCGTGATAAAGTGACACTGAAGATGGACATTGATTGGACCGCACATTCACATATGATCGGTAAAAAGGGGTCATCGGTGCAGCAGATTATGAAAGAGACGGAATGTCATGTGCATTTTCCAGATTCGAATAGAAAAAGCTCTGCTGAAAAGTCGAATATGGTGTCCATCACAGGATCTGCCGATGGTGCTAAAAGAGCTCAGTATATGATCAGAAAACTTTTTCCCGTGATTTTAACGATCGAATGTTTAATACAATTGAGTTTAAAACGCAATTATTTTGATAATATATTTAAAGACATCGAACATATTACAAATACGTTAATTATGTATCAATTTAAAAGCACTAATGACGAACGGATTATCGCACTGATTTCTGTACGTGGATGTTTATCACAATTCTCTGCTCTAAACAATGCTGTCACTATGATCAGCGCGATATTATCAAAAATTTCCGTTAATACTAAATGCTTAAATTTTTTAATTAAAACTGAAATTAGTTCTTTTCATCATCAGTATATGATTAATCATGATTTTTTAAATATAAAATCAGTAATGACCAAATTAAACACTGAAATACTATTTCCAGAATTAAGTACATTAATTGGGCATAACAATTTACAACGAAATTCAACTGTAATTGTAAAGGGCACTAAATTTGAAAACGTAATCAAATCATGGGAATGTTTAATAACATATATGCCCATCACCATCATATTCGATTTAAATGATGACCAAAACTTAAATCCTGAAATTTTCGAGCATTTTATGAGTAAATATAACATTGGAATTGCAATTAAACCAAAGGCCAAACAAAATACTAAATCAGTATGGATTAAGACGATCGAAAAAAATGTCGAAAATCTGTTTTTAGCGCGTACCGAAATCTTAAAATTAAAGGATCAGAAAAATGAATTTAAATCATCGATATCTTCGCCGATGTCACTATTGTCATCATCAATTTGGTCCAATGATTTATACAATATATGGAATGACAAATGCAACATCGGCATTGATAAAGTCCTTACATGTGATACACCCTTTGAGAGAGCACCGGGCGCTGAACGAAAAACTAAAATATTTTAATTTTTTTATTTTTTATAAATCATGAAAATATAATGTAATATCCGTTTTAACTATAATTATTGACGCATTAAACTAACATCTTTTTTAATCAAATGTTTAATCAAATAATGATGTTCACTTTTAAATAAATAAATTTTTATTTTATTAATTTTTAAATTTTAAAATTATTTCATTTTTAATACATCATAATGTTAAATAATTGAAAAATTACAAACGATATCATTATGTTTTTTCGATTGAATATGTCATTTTACGTTATGTAAAGCATATTTACAATCAAAGTTTACAATGGATTCACATATAAACAGAATATCCAAAAAAGTAAACTTTTTACAAAAAAAGCATCTAAAATGACATGAACAATAATCAAAATTAAAAAATTCCTTTACTCCCCCCTTAGTATTTTTAAATTTTTAAAAAAATTGTTTTTTGGAATTTAAATAACTTTTTTGGCTCAAAAATTTTGTGTAAAATTTAGGTCTTTATTTATGACATTATAACATGTTTGTATCAAGTTTTTGATACCATATTCAAAAGAGAAAGTTTATGTAAAACGAAATTATAGGGTCTTTTTTTTGAATTTTTTATAATTGAAAGTGTTGAATTGAATGGAACCAATGGTAATGTGACTAATCAATGTCAGGTATATACAGAATAAGAAAGGGCATCCCAATGACGGCATTCACTTTCTTTAATTATAATTTTAAACGGTAATTTACAATGCAATGTTTTTTAATCAATTCATGGAATACCCAAATTTTTCCTCTAAAAACGCTCATAATGCTCATATTCACTTTCAATTTTTACTGAAAATATTATCTTTTACTGTGATTTAATCTTATTTTTTACAAAAAAAATTAAAAATTAAAAGTACATTATGTACTTTTAATGTAAATTACTATTACATTATGTAATAGTAGTAATTTACAAAATTCATATAAACGTACACATAAAATATGAATGCTGTGATTATAATACGGTCCCCGTATTTAACGTTTCCTTTTCCTTTTGGTGAATGCTGTGAATTGACACGCGATAATGGTATGTTTATGATTAATTTTTATATTTTAATATTTTAATTTAATATTAATTTAATTATTAATGATTTATAAATTCACTTAAAATATGTTTATAAATCATATAACGATTTTATATGATTTAATGAATTTATAACTCATTAATAAGTGATACATTTACTAATGATGTATTTAACACGTGAATGTGTATATTTAAAAATATGAAAACAGACAAAAGGAACATCGTCATTCGGTAAACGCCGTAATAAGACCCATACATTGTGTCGCAGATGCGGCCGAAGCTCATATCACATTCAAAAGTCGGTATGTTCTTCGTGCGGATATCCGTCGAAACGCATTCGCAAATGTAAGTTTTGGAGTGAATTGAGCATGGATTTGAGTGTTGTTTTTGCAGATAATTGGAGTGTTAAAGCGAAACGCAGGAAAACGACCGGCACAGGACGATGCCGGTATTTGAAAAAAGTGCATAAACGCTTTAGGAATGGCTTTAAATCGGCTCCGCCCGTGATGAAAGCACGCACCACACCCGCCGCTGCATCCGGACCTTCGAAATAATTGAAATTAAACATTTTTCTCTGATAATTGTTTATTTAATTAATCACAGTGAACAGAATACATATTTAAATCTAATTTTAAATTTTGCGTTAAAATTAACAAAAGTAACATTAACATAAACTAAGATAACAAAAGATAGAGAATAATGTATATAATGGAATTCTGCGGTGACATTCATCGTGCCAATTGTGTGATGAGAGCGGCGCACATTTCAAAGAATTCCATAATGTGGTGGCATTGTGTTTGAGAATAGGGGTCACTCGAATTGCTTCCGCTGCCGGTACTTCCGCTGTGATCATAGTTTTCTTCATCGTCCATAGAAAGAGATTTAAAGTCCAATAAATAGCTCTTATAATCGACTTGATACAGCTGAAGACTCATCTTTACGTACTTAGACGATATGCTGTTCTTTCTTCGCGCACGCACATGAAACGCATTCACGATTTTCCATTCCTAAAGTATCCATATCATCACTTTGTAATTATATTAAAATGTAAAAATAACATACGAAATCCAATGCTTTCATTGCTCTGTACACTTCGTTCATTATATCATGCGGTTTACTCTGAGAACGTATTCCTTAAATTTAAAATAAACATTTAATTACATTTAATTAATGACAATTAAAAAACAAATCAATACCCAAATGCCATTTTGCTCTTTTCATGGGCGTCCCTTTACTTTTGTCGATACTGTTACCACCGCTTAACATTCTTTGTCTATTCGATGGTGGATAATTGCCGGTGCTCGACTGTGGTCGCGGCGGTGATTCGTATATATTCGCGGGCGGAGGCGGCGATGATGCGACATAAAAGTCTTTAATATCCAATTTTGAGGTTTCATCCTCAATCCGTTTATTATCAACTATCAAATGATAGGCAATTCCCAATTGATCATGGGGATCACCGCTTAACAGTGCATTATGAACCTCTTTCTCAGTGACGCCGAATTTCTGATCATATTAAATTGGAAATTTGTGTTTTTAAATCAATAAATAAATACCTCACAAATTTCATGGACAGCGTCTGTATCTATAATTGATCCGTCAGCATCTGATGGTGATGGAAAGAGATACGCGGGAAGATCCTTCTTAAACCATTCATGATTCCTGTAATCACACTTTTAACATATCATCTAACCTTTTATCAAATACTTTATGTCATCCATGGTCGCACGTTTCATAGGATCCACTTGCATCATGTGCATCAAAAGATTAATCACCGATTTATTCAGATAATCGGGAATTGGAAATATTCCCGCTAAACATAAAAACACTTTTAAAAGGAATTCGTCTCAATATTTACTTACATTTTATTTTTCTAAAAAGTGTTGGGACATGTTCATCATCAAATGGTAACTAAAAATCATAGTATTTTTTAAAACATAAATATGAATGAATATAGTAATTACAGTTCCACATAAAAGTGCATATAAAATGACACCGCACGACCAAATATCCACCTCAGGACCCGCGTATAATCTTTTAAATTATTTTACATTATTATTGATTTATTTAATTGATTGATTGTAACATACTTTCCCGAAATGACCTAAAAATAAAATTAATTAATATAATAAATGATAATATGTTTTCAAACCTCAGGTGCTGCATAATTTGGCGATCCGCAGCTCGTCCTTAGGAATTCACCGTCCATCATCATATTCGAAAGACCGAAATCTGCGATTTTAACGCATAAATTTTGATCCAAAAGTAAATTCTCGGGTTTCAAATCACGATGAACAACCTTTAGATGTCATAAATAACATTTTTATATCATTAATGATATTATAAAAAATAATATCGAATTAAATCTCTATATTTTTAACTCAAATTAAATAAATGAAATAAATTTGAAAATACATAAATATATTACCATATGTCTGTGGCAATAATCGACACCTGAGATTATCTGCTGAAAGAAGCGTCGGGCCTCTGACTCTTTCAGCTAAAAATTAATTAATCATTTTATAATTAAAATTTTGATGTCTGTAAAAATCGTGGAAATTAATTAATGTTTAGAAAAATGCTATTTAATGTGATCTTTGGATAGATTATGGTATTCCATGATACTATTTTTAATGAATAATTCTCGCGATTTTAGCATAAACTATATTAATATTTACTTTTCCGTGTTTTACAATATAATCGAATAATTCCCCTCCGGAAACGTATTCCATGATCATAAAGATGTCTGTCGGTGTGCTGATCACCTGATACCTGACATCACAAATCATTAGAAATAATCATTAAATGCCAAATATCCAATGTCCAATGACCTCACTTTTTCATACAATTCTTATATCACGATAATTCGCTTATACGGTGGGGTATAACTTTAGCTTTACCGTAATTAAAAAGTGAGGTCATGGGTGAGGATGGGTGAGGATGGGTGAGGTACAGTTTGATGATGTGCGGATGTCTGAAGAGTTTGAGGTTTTGTATTTCTCTCCTGATCTTTCCCACGACGTCCAAATTCTTAATCTTTTGACGGTTAAGGATTTTCACCGCCACTTTGTGACCCGTCAATTGGTGACGCGCCGCTTCAAACATGAGATTTTAACATTTTTAAACACTGAATTATAACATTATTATTATATTAAAACGCACTTTTCACTTTTCCAAAGGATCCGATTCCTAAAGTTTCGGCCAAAATATAATGCCCGATTTTTACCGGCGGTTGATTCAGGCTTTTGTCACTCATCTTCATTCATCTGTTATTTTATTTAAATGATAAATAAATATTTAAATATTTTTATTTTAAATCATCACTTTTAATTTGAAAATATTAAAAAACAAATGTATTCACCTATATAATGATGCATGAAAAATATCTTAATTTTAATAAAATTAATGATTTTAAATAATTTATGATTATAATTAATATAATAATTTCTTTTCGATTATAATATATACTGAATTTGTAAATATAAATGATTTTCGCATAAAATTAATTCTCATTTTTGTTTACGAACATTTGGAACATGCGCATTGTTAAATCTAAAACTTTCATTCATTAATTATGTAAAATTTCAAATAAAAAATTACAGTATAAACGCGCATCTTTCGAATGCTCAAATAACTGCTAAACACGTGTTGTAACATTGAAACACGTGCATTTCTTACGAAACTGCTGTCATTTGAATGTTAAAGACAAACTTTATAATGTTTAACATTCTGATTCAGAATTTTTGAGAACCGATATTATAAAAATACACTCTGTTCTCGATTTTGGCAAAATTCTGGGTAAAGAAAGTGTTGGCATAATCGAGAAACTTTCAAAATCAAGAACATAGTATAAATGACATGTTTATTAAATAAAATACTTAAATAAATAAATAACAATTTATTTATTGCTATTAATTAAAATTTATCATGAAAAACAATACAATTAAAATATTTAATCTAATAAATAATTTAAAATAAATTATGGCAATTTATTTTAAAGGAAATTCATTATTATAATTTATTAACTCTTTTATTTATTTTACTGTTAATTAATTTGTTTAAATTTTAATAAAAATAATAATTAAATAAAATATTTAAAATATTTGTACATAACCGGAGTATATACTAATTTTTGCATAACAAACAGAAAATTGGCCATATATTCATATTCTAATAATGCACAAATTATTAAATTTACTTTTCATGAATATATTTATTATATACATTAATACAGTGCTTTTCACAATTTACATTCGATTTAGTATTAAATGCCATTAATGTATTTAAATGCGCATCATGATTTTGCATTAATACGCATGCCTAAAACTATCATAGGACAATATTATACACATTAAAATACATTAATCGCAATTAATACGAAACGCATTGTATGTCTAACTGCTGATTGCACACGCAACACAAACGTTAATATGCATTATATTAGTATATATTAAAAAACATTTTTAGTGCCATGATTGTACTGCTGTCTATAAAAGTTTCCAAAATTGAGAATTTTTTACATTATAAAATATATGGAAAATGGAAAAATGTTGCCAAAATCAAAAAATTACCATAATCGAATGATGCCAAAATCGAAAACAGAGTGTAACCAAAACATTAAAAAATTACCTATGAATTTTTTTCAAAAATTTGTCGCGATGCGAAATATGAATATATAAAAGATGTTTCATTATGCATTTTTATATTCAAAAATTTATAACAAACTTTTGTTAAATAAAAACAATTTATTTAATTATTAATAAAATGTAACTTTTTAACCGCATCCAATATCAATAGTACAAATATAGTATGACGGCATTATTCCATAATAAGTCTCATAATTATCATATATCAGAATATAAAATAAATTATATACTGTTATAGTATATTGTAATGAACTGAGCACATTACAATTAATTAAAATGCTTACGTTTAACCCTTCGTATGGGTGTTATCGCATCGTAACGCTATGTAAGAACTAAGATCAATGGGTTGTAGCGCCTTTAACTGCATTCTTTTCAATTCTTATATTTTTAATAATAAGTTAAGTTAGGTTAGGTTGGGTTGGGTCTTATATCCATGGCGCCGTAGGCACCTGTATGCGAATTTTTACTGTAATTTAAGTATTGGGAAACTCGAGATATAAGCAATAGCCTTATTATTTTTATTCGGGATTTTGGACTTTCAGGATTTTGTCTTTTCGGGATTTTGTCCCAGACCCAATTTTTTATCATATATATACATATTTTAAATATATATACTAATAAATGTAATAATAAATGTGCAGTGTCAAAAAAATCGTGAATTATCAAAAGTTCCATTGTTAGTATTTATTTAACAAAAATTTACATTTTTAAAGCACAAATTTTGTTCAAAATAAATGTGAAAAAAATGAGAAAAAATCGACTGATATTAACTGAACGGAGCATAAATTATTACCAAAAACTATTGAATTTCTTAATATTGTAATATTTAATCATTTTTTAAAAATAAAATCATATTTTAATCATTATTTTAAAGTTCCTTTTTTCCATTTTTCCCATCTTTTCCCTTTTTTTCCTTTTTTTTCCTTTTTTTTGCTAATTTTTGCACTTTTTTAGCACATTTTTGATAAAATTTCGCACCGCAAATGTGCAATGTGATTATTTCATATCATATTTTTAAGTTAACTCTATTTTAAGTTAAAAAAGTTAATGCATTCTCTTTTTGTTTCTAAAATTACATTTTCAAATATGCCATTTCATGTCCTGAAAAGTATTTCATTATATAATTTATAAAAATTATAAATATTAAATTCACTGAATTATTAGTTAATGTGATGGTGGAAAATGTTTTAACTTTTTTCATGATAAATTCACAATTTTCTATAAATAATATCATGGCATTGTGTGCAGTGAAATGACAAAATTATGATTAAAATAAATGAAAAGTGAAATATGAATATTCTTTTATTTTATATTTTATTTTTATTTTACTTTTCTTATGATTAATTAAAAATAAAATGTTTTGTTTTTTGACATTTATGATTAAATTACTATTTTTGGGGTCACAAAATTTCGCATAAAAATGGAAAAAATATTTTATTAAAGAATTTCATTATTTTATGAAACATTTAATCATAAAATATAAACAATAATTTTGTGAATTTAATAAATATGTGATGATATAATAAATATAATTAAATGGAATCGATTTAAAGATTAAAGCGCATTATCATATACAATGTATACATGAATAATATTCATATATTTATTGGAAATATTACATTACACAGTCATAGAATATCGCGCATCATATTATTATATGATTCAATAATAAGGTTCATGCGCATTTAGCACAATGCAAAGCAATGGCTGAATGTGGACATATAAAAGATAATCGCGAAAAAAGAGGTAAAAGTGATCACTGTGATAATATATGTCATGAAAAAGAATCGAATAATCGTAAAGTGTCATCCGCTAATAGCTCTAATTTGAGTTATAATAATCATACATTTGAAAATCCGTTACTTTTACAGGAAATTGTGAATGAAAAAAAATTGGTATTTTCATTTGAATTTTTATTAAAAATACGTTTTAATGATGATGCTAATTTCATTGACATTTTAATTACAGAATTTGATGCATTCACCCGCGGTTCTGCAGTTTCTTAAAGAAAATCGCAATAAAATTAACGATAAAATAAATTAGAATTTAATGACATTATAAAGTATAATCATATATTTAAATGCGAATTTTAACTCAAAATATTCATATGTTTTAATAATAAATTTATACATTATTTTAAAACGTATGAAATAAGAAATAAAAATCGAAAGTAATTTTATTGATATTTTATATTAAACAATGTTCAGTTAAAATATTGAGTGTCATTATCGATTTTCGATATTAAAAGTGAAAAAATTGTTAATTTACGATAAAATTGTAATTTATTCATTGAAATAAAAGATGACAGCGCTGAGTCATCGTGCCTCAGGCGTGACTCAACTCGAGTTTCACGCGGCGATGAATGACTTTAAAACGATGTTCCCCGAAATGGACGCGGATGTGATCGAAGCCGTTCTCCGCTCCAATAACGGGGCTGTCGATGTCACCATAGACCAATTGCTTCAGATGAATATGGACTCTGAACACGAACGATTACGCATTGAATTAGACGCATCCGATAATAATGAAGTAATTCTTTATCTTTACCTTTCTTTGTTTATACTTTCATTATAATCAAAGGCTACTTTTTTCACCATTAAAACAGTCGATTTTCAAATTTGCAATTTATTTCAAAATATCACTTTTACATATTCTAAATGAAAATGGTAATTTTTAAACGACACTTTAATGCCATTATAATATGATTCATGTCAAATTTATAGTTACGATACACCTAAAGATCCCGGCCTTTGTTTTAATATATCATTATTTTCATTTTAATTTATATAAACACATACATTAATTATATTAATTATTTTTTAATATAAAAAATTAAAATGAAAAAATATTTTAATTATAAACGTATAAATGTATTATATGAATACCTTTGAGAGTATGTCACAAACTAATTATTGATTTTTGAGGTGCCCCCACGATACTCCCCCGCGACACCACCACCATCCTATCAACAGGCGGTGCCAATCTCAAGTCCAATGCGTCCGCGAACAGCATATGAATCAAATCAAAGATCAAATTTTAATTCATCACAAAACTCATCTGCGATGTCATCAGCAAATAGTAACATTAAAATTCGGAGCCCATCAAAAGACTCTATGAGTTACATTAAAAAGTGGAATCCGCCACTTTTGGGACAATTATCGGGTACATTTTTACGTATAGAGCCCGACGAAAATCAAAAGAAAATTGCGGCGTCGAATTTGGCGCGTGCTCAAAAGAGGACATCCCAAACACAGGTCGGGACACTTAATTCTGCGATTCTTCAACAGGTATAATATAACATTTTTTATCTTTATTTTTTAGCGAAAATGAAATCGAAAACATTTTTAATTTATTATTTTTATTTTATGTTAAATTAAAATTGTTTTAGAAAATGGAAGAAAATGAGCGTCAGAGACAAATATCATTTGCAAATGATGATCCTGAATTATCGCGATATCTCGAAGATGAACGTGTCGCTATTTTCCTTCAGAATGAAGAGTTTCTTAAAGAGTTACGCCGAAACAAAGACTTTATGTCCACACTGGAACTTGACACCGGTGAAATTAAGTAAATGCTTTAATTTATACATTAAATAATTTTTATTTTCTAAAAATGAGGATATTAAAAAAATTATTGATTTAAATGAAAAGAAACTTATTTTGTTGTTTATAACTGCAGTATTTTTATTTAAATGATTAATGATCACAAAAGCGTTCGCGTTTAATATATATTTGTTATATATAATGCCAATGGTAATATTTCACTTTAATTATATTTGAATTTAAAAATTGATTATCGCGAAATGAAAGTTGAATAATATACATTAAAAATGTTATTATACATTAAAAATGTTATTATACATTAAAAATGTTTTGTTTTTGATTAACACATTTTTATGATTAAATAAAGAAACAGCGGATCAATGGTATCAGAGGGTACACCGACGCACACGGATTCAGATGCAGTGTTAAAAGAGAAATTAAAGCATTTATCGAAAATGTCGATGGTCTCACGTAAGAAGTTTGCTCATTTGGCGCGGCTATTCTCAGGCAAAAAAAGGCGCAGTTTTCAGCAGCTCTTAGGAGAGGGGAATAATCCCTCACGTGATAATCTCCTATTGCGGGACGATGAATATACACAGTTTCAAAATGAGGGATCAGATACTGAAGATCTTAAGGATATGAATACCAATCACTTAAGAAACGATACAAACGATGATACTGATTCTCATGCAACTAATGGCACATCATTTAATGCAATGAATCGCATGTCATTTAAAGATTAGTTTTATACCAATCTCTAGTCACACATATTCTAAATATTAACACCAATTTTATGGATATTAAATATGATTATGAATCTCCAAATTTTTGCCAAAAATGATGCCAATACATTAATGACATTTTACAATATTTTACATATTTTTTATTATAATTACTTTTTGCCGCATCTTTAATTTTTGGGTAATTTTTTATTACCTAAGATATTACAAATAAATGAGTAAAATTTTTAAGTTAATTTCTTAAAAGAAAAAAATGAATGTCAAAAAAGCTGATAATTTTTTTAGTTTTTTATATTACAAAATATTTTTTAATTTTAAGCATTTTCATATATGGTATAAGGATTGTCATGCAGTATATGATTAACTTTTAGTTTTGCGATGTATTTATGCAGCATATACTGTAATGTCATTATATAATTGGATTATTTTATTATATTAAATCATAGTGAATATAATTAAATTATATGACATTTGTGCATATTTAACATTCGTATTAACTAAATATTTGAAATATTTAATTAAACCCAAAGCGCGCAACTTTTTTTTAAAAAATAAGTTAATCAATTTATTAATATAAATATAAAGAGTGTTTTTATTAAAAGTTTATGTGTTTATTTTAAGGACTGTTAAATTAAAAATGTTACTTAAATCAAAATTTTATTGAAGCATTAGTGTAATAATCAAAATTATACCGTATGATTACATATAAAAGTTTATCTGTACTAAAATTTTATTAATTTAATAATATATATGCGGTGCATTTTCAGTTATGCTTTAAAATTCAGAAATAATCCCGTTTTTTATACATTACAATAAATTCAGCTGAAAATGCATTTATATGATATTATCAATGATTTAATCTTTTTATTTGACTTTTAACTTTAGCCCAAATAATAAATTGCAATTTTTTAATGAATTTGAATTGAGTCAAAATATAGTATATTTATTTGAAAACATTAGACTCTTAACATTAATTTAGCATAAAATTGAATATAAATATTATAATTTATCATAACATAAAATTCGCATTTTATTTATATATTTGAAAATTTAGCTATAAAAAGCTTAAAATTAATTTTATTTTTTAATTTGAAAATGGTGATTTTTTTAAAATTTACTATGAAATTCTTTATAAAATTAATAATGTTATTTATTAATAAATATAAGTATTTTATCTAAAAAACCATTGTTAATATATTTGTCATAAGAATATCATATAATATGCACGGCATTTATATACGATTGTAATTCAATTAAAATTTATATGATATGTTAACTTTTTTATTTATGTAATAATACTGATATTAGCATATTAATTTGTATATGTTTATTAATTATTAATATTGAAATAAATTTTAAATGAAAATTATTTGGGGTCATATTTGAATGTTAAACCATTAATAGAATAAAATTTGTCTAAAATTTTAATATTAAATGTAATTATAGAGTCCATTAAATATGTTTAATGATATTTTTATCTTTAAAATTATAGGAACAGAGATAAGCCAAAGCACACTCAGTATTTAAATAGATTTTAATATGGATTATAATATAATGATTTATAACCAATACTTTGTCCCATTTTTTAAATATATACATTTTAAGTATATATATATATATATCGTCATTTAATATTTGATCATATCATTTTGAAATATTTATTTTATTTGAAACGGAATTTTCTATATTTTTCAATAATAATTGATTAATCTATTTTTTTGTTATTTTTATATTATGTCTGATATTTGTGAAACCTCTAAAATACAGACGCCTTTATTCATCATAAAGTTTCCGTTATTTAGAGGTTTATATTTTAAATTATTAATTTTAACCATTATTTGCATAATAATTTTATGAATCATATTTGCGTTTAATCATTATTTTATCATGATTATGATTAGGGTTAATTGAAATTTTCTGCATTTTTAACTGACATTATATTTTATATTTTTAAATACGATTGTATCATGTAAATTTTTGAGAAAAAATTATTAAAAACTGAAAAATAACTCTCAGTGTTTTAAGCATTTTTCATTTTAATGTTTAGTTTTATTTTTAAATTAATTTAAAATGACGATTAAATAAAGTAATACGTTTTGTACTAAACATAAGTGATAATTTCTATGTGTATATCGATCGATCGGACCCGATTTATATGTCACAATATCATTTTTTAATTTTACATTTATGCTGATATTTTAGTATAAAGACACGCGATTTAAATCAAATAAAATATTAATCTCATTAATTAAGACCCTATAACGTTATCATATAAATAAAATTTACAAAAACCGTTGTATTTTTATAGCATTTAAAATGTATATTTTATAATTTTTAATTTAGATATATGCACATAAAATATGCCTCAGATCTGTATTTTTTATTAAAATTCCGAATATAATATTTTTTACATTAAATTATAAATAAATTTCGAGTAAATTTAATTTCAATATCTTAACATATACCCTGAAGTGTCGTTATAGTAAAATGGTTGAGACAAAATTTGTTTACTATAACGGGATTTTACTATAATGGAACATTTGCTTTTTTATATTATTAAACAAATATTTTTAAGAAATCATTTTAACATTAATTATTAATTAATGTGTCATTAATTAACATTATAAAGCATTCAGACCCTTAATTCATTTCAGCTCTTTAATCACTCATTATTAAATGCGAACATATTATTCGTGAGCATTTTCCAAAAGAGACCCGTTTCGTTACAATTAAATCTATTCTTTGGCAGAATATCCTATTATTGTATTTAATTGATATTTTCATTTATCGATGGTATATTGAGACACTGAATTCGATTCGCCTCTGATGGTTATAAACATAGGATGTTTCATATGAACGACGGAATGGCGGATTTTTGTTTGCATTTTGATTATATAAAACAAATATAAAACAATAAAAGTGCATACGATATCCATAGCATTTAACATGTTTTTAACACAAATACATATGTAAATAAATTACGTGCTATTACATGTATATGTATAAATACATATGTATATATCTTATATCTATGGATGTGCCTTTTTTTATTACAGAAAATTACCTCCTGTAATATTACGTAATATTACAGAGACCAAAAGATAATTACAGAAAATTACAGGCCGCACCTCACGCCATCTGTTGTCATGTTTACAGAAAAGGAACATTTACCACAGTAATTGAATGATGTTATGTCCAACAGCTGATTGCATACCCAACACAAACAGTAATAACAAAGGGGCATGTCATGGACATAATATCATCTAAATACTGTATAACGGGGTTAACTATAATGGCGAAAGTTTAACATTACCGTCTATGGGAGTGATCAATGGGAATGATTTTTAAGATTAGATTACTACTAGTCAGTTTTTCACGATGCATTTAAATTTGAAAATTTAAATAAATGTATCGATAAACATTTGAATATATTTAAAATTAAATTATTGAAAATTTTGAAATTATTATTATAAATGATTTACCGATTGTTATATATTAATATAACAATATTAAGGGCGTGATTTATATTCATTGTTTGCGTGACAGAGACATACACATATAGAATCTTCAAATTATAATATATGTATAGATAACGGAATTATACTATAACGGGTATTTACTATAAAGACACTTTAGTGTTTAACTAAAATTATATATTTTAAGTAAAATAAATTCATAATGTTAAACTGTATTTAGCATAATAAACTATTTAACAGTTATATAATATAACTGTGAAATTTTTATATTTTAATTTTAATATATAAAAACACTTAAATTGATTAAAATGTCACAATTATTTAATATTATTGTTATTTAAAAAACTATTAAATGATTATTGATTATATCATTATTTAAATAAATTTTCTCTATGATTATATATTAATTATGATAAAAAATGATGTACAAAATGTTTTCATATTTTACACTTTTTATTATATAACTGTATAAACATGTTAATTAATAAATGTAATATTTAATGAGAATTTATTATAAAATTTTTATAATTTCATATCTTAATTATTATATGACCATTGCTTTATAAAAAATGTTTATATTAAATTACAGTTAATAAAAACGAAAGAGATTTTTGTAACTGAATTATGTAATAGTAATTAAATATACATATATGTGCATAGGGTGCATAAAGATTAATATACATAATATGTTTGATTATTAGAGCTACAATTTTCGGGACTAAAAATAGCAAATTCGGCGGGATTCAAAACTATAAATGAGTAAAATCGGGTCAATAATCGGAACTTTAAATTTAAAAGTTTCCTTTACTCCCCCATAGTATTTTTACACATTACGATGCTAATAAGCATTTAATTTCATTTTATTATGGATGCTTTAAACTGGAGTATGCGTATAACATATTCGTTTTAAAATGCAATTATATGATTATTAGCATCGTTATCAGTATAACAAAAATTTGTAATGCTTTCTTTTAAACACAAATTTGTCATTTTATGTTTAAAAAAGGAAATTAAACACCATATTATCCTATTTTATTCAAAATTCTATTTTTTAACAAAATATTTTATATACATTATTTATTTATATACATTATGTATTTATATATTTAATAATTTCATTTACACTGCTTCCTCATTGAATAATAAAGTAATTGTAATTGAATTGGAATGCCTTTAGTAATAATAAAGCATTAGAAAACAACAATTGCAATAATATTTGCGCATGATAATATATACAATGCTAATAAAATGAGTGTATATATACGCAAAAATCGCAGTATTTAATTAATACTATTTTTAAAGGCATTCCAATTCAATTACAATTACTTTATTATTCGTTTAGGAAGCAGTGTAATTCCCAAAATATACTAAGGTGGACCCTTAGATATATTTTTGTTAAAAATATTAAGGGGAAGTATAGGAAAGTTTTAAATTTATATATATTACTACACTCTATTAGTTATGGAATGGGCATGTTCTGCATAAAGTATTGTTTAACTTTTTATAAAATATTAAAGATTATCTATTTATTGCATGATATACAAAATTTTATTTTTTAATTAAAAAGATATTCGAATTTAAAAATCATTATTTTTTAAAAATAAATATTTTAATGATAAAATAAATAAAGAGAATATGCGTCCGAATATCTTTTATAATCGGTAGAAGTGTATGGGGTATCTTTGTCATAATGAGATGGTGTCGGTATTTTGAACATATGCTCTTTCTCTTTCAACAATATGGAGATGGTATCTCGAGTTTAACAATGGAAAAGAATTTCCTGTGTTCTCATATTTTATTGCATTTTTCATTTATAATTTTAAGGAAAATTCTTAAAATCGGGAAATTCCCGATTTATTCGTAATTTAAAATAAAAAACCAAATTCGGGAGAATCGGGAGCAACAAAGGGGTCAAATGCCCTATTTTTATATGATTCGCGCATAACCACTAAATTCCCGAACTTTAAGAGACACCATCTTAATCGGGATAATCCCGTATATTTGTGGCTCTATTGATTATACATATTCAATTTATTTACAAAAAGCATCTCTTTTATTTTTATTGAGTGTAATAAATAATACATAATATATTACAATGAATATAAAATGAATGATGTAAAAGTATTGTATTTTTAAATATCATAATAAATAATTAATTCAATTTTTTGATGATTAATCTGAAAATAAACTTAAGCCTAAGCCTATATTTTATACTTCAAAGTTAATATCGATATAAATTTTAAGTTTAATACCGTGATCACTCTAAAATCTCATACATTTAAAACCCAATTTGTAGGGTGTGAAATTATATATTTTTTAATTAATTTAATTAATTTAATAATAAAATTCTTCTATTCACTGAAATTTCTTTATTTTATTGATAAAAATCAGCGAAAAATTAAAAATATTCAAATTTTTAATCATTAAAATCGTAAGAATAATAAATATAATTAATAATAAATATTTTTCATATAATTTAATACGACGATTTAACGAACATTAAAATAATGTGTATTAAAATAATAATAATAATAATAATATTATTATTATTATTATAATATTATGTTATTATTATTATTAATATTATGTTTAAAAATTAAACAAAATATTTTTATTTTCAAAAAAATTTTCAATTAATTATTATTTAATATTTATATTAAACATATTTAAAATATAAAATTTTCCATACGATTATTGTTTATTTAATAATAAATTTATTGAAATAAATTAATTAAAAATAAAATAATGATTTATTTTAATCCTTTCATTATTTTGCCTTTTCATTGATTTTATTTCAATTATAATATTTCTTTACGTTAATATTTGTTTCAAAAATAATTTATGATTAAATGATAAATTAAACTTTTGCCATTGAAATGGTGACACATTTATGATAAATAATTATGAATATGGAACCGCCTTTAATCTTAACTTTTTTCATCATTTCGAAAATATGAGTGAAAATGATCGGTTTATTTTTTCATTTTAATTGAACCGAAAAAGAGGGAGTGTCACATTCATTATTCGGGTATTAAATGTGTTAAAATAAATCATAATAAATATTTCATGATAATTTATTTATCGATAAAAATATCAATGATTTTTACATCATTATTTTTCATACAAATAATTTAGAGTCATTATTTATAAATAATTTATAATTATAAATTAAAAGTCATTATTTTACAATAACTTATAAATAATGGAAATTTTTCAATTTTTAACATTTTTATTTCTTTTAACATTAATTATATATTTAATATTTTGAATTTAATTTAAATATAATTAATTAAAAAGTATTTTTATTGTAAATATAGTTTTAAATCAATATTTATTTATAATAATGTTATAATTAGGGACGACAAAAATCGGAAGAAACGGAAAAATAACCCATGTTTGAATCATCGGGTAATAAAATGCAGCATATTAATTGATTAAAAATATATTGTTTTACGGTAGAAATTCAATTTAAGCCTACTTTTGCATTTCAATACGAATATACTATACGCATGCTCACGTTTAAAGCATCCGTATTAAAATGCAAAAGTAGGCTTAAAGTGGATTTTGATAGTAAATGCATTAAAAGTGCACGAAAATACACGCATGAATATTACCCGTTTGAATGTCGCATGATATTCGCGCGATATTCACATTTTTAACACTGAATTTTATGTTTTATGTTTTTGATTAAAATTATAGTAATAATCAGTGTTAGGGTTTTATCGGAATTAAAAATAGTGAATTTCGTAATAATTGTTAAGGGTTTTGACACTTTTAATAATATATCATGCGTGTACTTGCACTATAATAATAGTATAATGCGTCTAATTTTTGTGCATATATAATAATACATGAAAAAGCATAAAGTGCACCCATATCTATCAAAAATAAAACTTTTTTTAAAATTAAAATTTTATATTTTTTAAAATTTTTGGTATTTTCCCTTAAAATTTATTATTTGGTACTCTATGCGTTTTTTACTATTTTTAAATTTTATTATTTTTTTGATCCAAAAATACTATTTTTAAAACTTTTTTATGTTATTCCTTTGGTTTTTAGTTCGAAAATTCGAAAATTTTAAATTGTTTTAAATGAGCATTAAAAATTAAAGAAAAAATTGCTTTTTTTTATCAAAATCTACATAAATTACTTAAAATTTATGTCTTTACTTATTAAATTGTATACTCTATAATAATATATACTTTTAATTTAATGAATGAATTAATAAAAAATAATTATAACGATATATTTACCCATTATTAAAGTTCAGTGTCAAAATAATGTTATTTAATAATAAAAATAAAATTAAAAATGAAATGAGAATACACCTGTACATATCTCTGAAATTTAATTGTGATCATTATCACGAATCGAATGTCATAATCTTATATAATAATTAAAAAATACTTTATTATGCCATTTTTATTTTTAGTATTATATTAAATAATAATATTAAATATATTATTAAATATATATTCTTAAATTTTACCTTTTTTTAAACTTAAATTGTACTAATGTCTGCATAAAGTTTATATTCATTTTAAGATTTTTATTTTAATAATACTCTATTGTTAACTGTTTACTATTGTTGTTATATGTGTTTTAATTTAAAGAATTCACTCTTAGCTGTTTTTGTTGATTCATTGTTTAAAGCACAGTCCTTATTGTGTAATAGTATATGTGTAATAGTATATGATCCTTAATGTGTCCTCATATTTGTTGCTTTTATCATAATCGAAGTGATGGTGCTTTATTTTGAACATTTCCGATTGAGAAGAGTCTTCATCATTTGATTATAATTGTTGATCGCAGTTATAATATAATTACCGACCATTATCGTTGTTAGTAGTATGGCTAGTACTACGACCTTATTTTAAAAAGGTGCACTAGCCTATAACTAGAGGGAAGATTCACCATGTATTAGTTTACTAATACTATTATAGAAGTTTCAATAAAACAACCTGTTGATCAACTATAATTTTCCAATGATCCTTTAAATTTTAATTTATAATATTAGTATGATATAATGCTAGTATCATGCTAATATAATATTTAAACAGTTATTTTCAACATTAAAATAGTGTCTATGCTTTCATTATAAAAAATCAAAATATTGTCGATTATTATAGAAAATTATAAAAACAAAAATTTTACATACGATTTAAATTGTAATTCCGGTTTTTATCATTTTTGTAATTTTCTTAATATTTTTAATATTTATAACATTTTTATATTTATTTTAATTAAATATATAAATTATAAAAATTATTATAAATATAAATTTATTTAATATTAATTTATACGTTTTATTCGATATTTGTAAAATATTATTTTATAAATTAATGATAATAATTTTAATATTTTAAAACCATTAATAAATGATATTATAAGAGTTAATTCATAAATAATATTCTGAAAAATTACTTTTAAATATATTTAAAGAATTTTCTTAAATTTAATATTATACATTTTAGAAAAGGATTTTCTTCGCATGTCAATGATTGGAGAATGTATGATTTAGAATCAGATGATGGTTTTAAATCGAATTATAATGATAATCCGAATGAGATAATGATAGAGATGATTGAGAGTGATGAAAAGAGTTTCAATGAATTGGAAAGGGAAAGACGTCGCATCATTCAGAATCAAACGGTCCGAAGAAAAACAATTGATAAATGGATAATGATTGATGATGATGATCTATTATCACGTGAATTAAGCGATTTCAAAGATCATGTTTCTAAAGAATATGATTTTAAATATAAATTTATGGATAATTTTAAACGTTTTGAAACATTAGAGGTCAATGGAACAGAGCACAATAAAAAGCTTTATAATGATCATTATATTACCTCTAATCTAATACCACATAACATAAGCAATACTAAAGATGTCACATGCAATTTACAGAAATTAGCAGAGACCACTTCTTCATCATCGCCCTCATTCATAGGTAAGTTTTACATTTACTTTAATTTTCTTATGTTAACTATGCTGTTCTATTGTTAACATCCGTTGTTATGTGTAATAAACATCCTTTAATTTAAAGATTTCGCGACTTTTAGCTAATTATGTCAATATAATCATAATGTAATATTTAAATTAAATAATTTATTCAATAATTTAATTCGCAATTTACATCATAAAATGATTTAATAAATTTAGTATTATGTAATTTTTTATTATTTATATTTACAGTGAAAATTTTGACACAAAATTATTCTTTTAGTAATTTAAGAGTTAAAAATTTTATATTTTTAAATTTTAATATTTTACATGTCCAATAATTATTTATAATATTAGAAATTACTAATAATAAAAATGATGCTAATTAAACATGATGCTTATCATGTTTAATTTTTTATTAATATATTTTTAATATTTTCAAATCATACTATTTATTAATACTAAAAATAAATACAGTATGTATGATTATCATTGAAGTTTAGTGCGCAGAATAATGCGCATATGTACATGTGTACATATGTATACATATTCGCCTTAATTTGCGCAATGAACTTTAATGATAATCATACATAAGGTATATACTAAAATAGACATTTATAAATATCTACTATCGTGTCCTGTATTTAAATAAAAATTCACCATCTCTAAGAATAGGAATGTTAAAATTAAATGTGAATTATGATATTAAAAACTTTTTAATTAAATGTTTATATAAAATTATAACATATTCCAAAATACATTATGTAAATGAATTAATTGGAATTTAATTTTTATTTTTATAAATATTAATAATAAAAATAAAAAACTAAATAAATATTCTAAGTTAATAGTCAAACATAATATGGATGCGAAATAAAATCATTGTAAATAAATCTAATTTCGAATGACCCAAAAAATTGTCCTTAAAAAGTGTTTTGTATATATTAAACTAAAAAAATAAGTGATTCGTGAATGATTCGTGAGTGATTCTTCATACACTTTTCCACCTCTTTCCACCTCTTTCCTTAAATAAAAGAGAAATATCGTAACGCTCTTACCTCATCTAAGAGCGTATGTATCATGATCGTGATGTAAGTTCATGGACCAACTTTTTTCTTATATGTGCACGCATCACTTATGATATTCGAACATGAATATGGGTAATAAAAAGAACATTTAATAGTGATATCGCATTTGAAAAAAATTAAATAAAAACATTAGTATCACAATATGTGTGTTTAAAAATACTGTATTTTAAAAACACCCTTCGCATTTGCGAATAATGTACTAAAACTAACTGAATATACTACTTATGAATATTACCCTTTCATCTCAACCCAAATAAACAATTAACAGTGACGCCATTAATTTAACATTAAATATATGTTAAATTAAATTTGAAGTTTTTTGACTCTCAATAAATGAAATTATATAAAATTAATGAATTTTCTAATTCTTTTAATAAATTTAATGCAAATATTATTCGCATATCCATTAAAATGTAATTAAAAACAAATTTGCTAGTTTTCATTGTAATTTGCTAGTTATTTTCATTGTAATTTGCTCATTTCTATTTATTTTTAATTTTAAAGCTCTATTTTCTAAAACACATTTATTTTATTTATTTAAATTGCAATTTTTCAATAAATTTAATATAAAGAACAATGAATTAGTAATTTATATATAAATATTTTACTAAAAAATTACATTCTAAAATTACAATTTAATATTCGAATACAATCGCTTTTCATTATGTATTAACGATTATGATTGAAACAAAAATTATAAATAAATAATATTATACTTTTAATAAATCGTTTCTTTCATCACATCGGTCATTGTCTTTCATTTTATAGCATGTTTTATATATTACAATCCTAAAATATTATGAATATAAATATATTTTTTGAATTTACGAACTTTGAAAACTTTATTTTAGTACAAAGTTTTCAAATCATATTTATTCTTTCATTTTTCATTTTATTATTACATATAAGGAAAATATCAAAGGCACAATTTGCGCATATTCAAATACTAAATGCTAAATGCGCTTTTAAATGCAATTTATGTCTTTGATTCTTTCATAAACTATAATGTCGTTTATTGTATTTTAACACGGGAATGATATTCATATATTTTCAATGATTATGCATTTCTTAAGACCCGTATTATAACATATTAAATGAAAAAATAGAAAAATGATTACAAAATTTATGAATATTTAATAATTATCAAAATGAAAGGCGTAAATAAAATTTTATAAATTATTTGAATATTAATTATGTGATTTTTGAGTTTTTTTAGTTTCAAAGAATTGTTCAATAATTTAAAGAATAAATAATTAATATTTTGTACATGTGCACAGTATAATTATTTTCTAAATGAGAATTTAATTGCAAATTTTTTGTTCAAAAAACGTATCGATGTGATTTTAAATTTTTTAATTAAAATTCAATGATGGCAAAGGATGTTCGTAAATTTCTTATTTCTTTATTATGTCTTAGACATGTATCTATAACTTTTAAGATTTTTATCGTTTATGTGTAAAGTTAAAGTAAAGTTAATACATTTGTGGTGCTTCAATGCGATCATATAATTGTATACATGATCAGACAGCGTTTAACACTGAACTACTTTATGAATGAGCATTATCACAATTTCGATGATCACACTCTTTCATAACAATGTCTGTTATGCTTTAATATACTTTTTTATTGCGTTAAAATAATAAATCACAATCATAACACAAATTTAAAATAATTATATTTTCTTTTTTAAAAATGACAAATATTTGAAGCATATAAAGTTACGTCATAATTTTCTAATATTTAATTTGGATACGGAAAAATTAACAATTAATTAGAGTGAGAAAAAAGTTAAAGATAAATTTTTTATCATTAATTTTTAAAAATTAATGTATTTTTCAATTAATTAGTCCGAAGGATTAATTTTTAAAAAATTCTTTTAATTACTTTTAATCGAATATGTGATAATGAGATATTAAGCAATTTTTTAGTTAATTCATGTTTAGTGTTTTATTGTTTTAGTGTTATTTCAGTGTTTAAATTAAATTAGAATTTAATTTAATTCAGTATTTAATGAATAAATTTTATTGTATTATAATATAACCGATATATTGAGATAAACATATAATTACGCTTTTACTATATTTAGCATATACTATAGAATTTGCATTTAATGGATCATTCTTCTGACCGATTATAGCAATTTATTAATATCAAAGGATTATATAGAATTTAATTTAAATTTACCATCATGTATTTTCCTATTTATTTCATGTATTCATTAATGCTATTATCACAAATACTATACTTTACTTTGATTTTTATTTAAAAGATTTATAATTTTATATTATATGTTTTTTACATTCAAATTTTTATAATAATTTTTATAATAAAAATTTTGAATGAAAAATAATATTTAATAAATAGTAATGTACAAAACACGAACAGTCTTTTATAATAAAAATATTTAATTTTTTTA
>JAQIXB010000049.1:0-34388 GCA_034697405.1 Mesoplophora pulchra | reverse complement strand
TTAAGGTTTACTCAGTACAGGCGCCAGTGCGTTGTTTGTTTATAATTATTCCGCATATAATAGCACTGGCGCCCGTACTGAGTAAACCTTAAGTCTGAACGTATTGTATATATAAATTTTTACATTATTTAAAAAAATTATAATAATTTTATAAAAATTGTAATTTTAAAATGTTGAAATTTCGTGGTATTTCGTAATTAAAAAAAATTTCGTAAAATCCGACACAATAAATGCACCTCAAAGTGCTTATAATCGCATGATTCGCGCATAAAACCGTAATTACGATGGATTAAGTTTATATACTATACTCATTTCGGAATTCACGAAACTTTCCGTTCTCTGATTATTACATTTAATTTATTTTTTATTTAAAAATTTTTAATATTATTTATAAAATAATTGCATCGATTTTCATATAAATTAAAACCTAATTTTATATAATATTTAAGATTTAAATAAATTTTCATTTATATTTTATTTTAATAAAATTCTATTTTTGAGATAATTGCAAAAACATTCTGATATTTTCATTATAAATGATGCCCGCGGTGAACATAAAACACTAGTCTCAGATGAATTAAAATGTCAAAAAATTAAATATACACTTTTTTCAGTCTCTTTTTGTTTAGTTTCTTTTAAGAAATCATACATCAATGGATCATTTACAAAATAAATGAAGAAAATAGTTAATAGTATATGTTAAAAGCAATATGATTCACAATAATGACATCATTTAAGACATTAGTGACTAACAATATATATAAAGGGCGTTCCATTATAAAAGACACAAACTGTTTTAGAGTTATTGTTTTACCTCACTTTTTAGAACGGATCTTAGTGAGAGTCTTTAAGCACAGTTTTAAAATTTTTAATTAAATAATCAAAAGCATTTTAAAGGGAATGATGTTTTATATTCGGGGTATAAATCTTGTCCTATACTTACCCTGCTATAAAGTTAGGCTCTAAAAATGAGGTAAATTGATAAATACATTGTTAAATATAGTGATTTTCACTATTTTTCGACGGATTCGTATAGTCTCTTTATGGCAATGCTAAGAGTAAATTGTGAAGTTTATTATAATAAATAATGTTTAATTAAAGAACGGTACCAACTCTGTCTTAGACGTAATGTAAAATTCTCTCGAAGTTCAAATCGCTTATCGCTCAGCGGATATCAATAGGTCATAAGTCAAAGCATCAAATATCAAAAAAATTCTATCATTAAAAATGGCGCCGCCACATATGTTCAAATTTTTTACAGAAAACATATTGTAAAGAATATCTTTAAGCCTACTTTTGCATTTTATTATGGATAATGAATAACGTGAGCATGCGTATATTCGTATTAAAATGCAAAAGCAGGCTTAAAGATAATCTTTACAGTAAAAATAATAAAATGTCACTTATGACGTCAAAAAAATTCTAAAATTACATAATTTTAAAATATAATTTTTTTATTTCAAATTTTATTTTCATAAATTTAAATGGGCCTAAAATTTTCAATAATTTTTTTACAGATGTTCCCTACATTTAAAATTCAAATATTTTTATGACATATGCTTTTCATTAATATATAAAAAATGGCGGATGTCACCCCCCGAAAAAAAAAACTTTTTTAAAAGCTTTTTGAAAAAAATTACGTAATGTTAACCTATGGACCGGATGTTGAAATATTTAATTTTTTAAAAATATTATTAAATCATAAAATAGTGCTCTTAAATCTGAATTCAATGATGCATCATACATAACTATATAATTTTTTGTGCCGTTTTTTAGAATTTTTTTATATTATTGATTTTTTGTGATTTTTTTAAAAATATTAATACATATTAAATAATAAAAAATTTCAATGTAATAATTTTAAACTGAAAATGCATGACTTTTCTAATACAATGATATTTTTAAGTGTTATTGTGCTTAAAGCATCCATTTAAGTATTAAAATGCTTAATTTTAACGGACCATAAATAAATGAAAAATATACTTTTCCGTTGAAATTTTGACAGCATATTATTTCAAAATTTTCAAAATTTTTAATTAATTTAATTAAAATACTATATAAATGAATATTTTATAGACTAAAATTTAATTTATTTTTAGTATTATAGTAAATATATAAATATTTTGATCAAAAATGCAATTTCATAAAATTATTAAAATATACTCTCATTTTATTCTCATTTTGCAACAATTATATGATAATTACAAAATTAAAATATGAATATGCACCAAAACTTTAAATAAAAAATATTTTAAATTAAAAAACGCATAAATGATTAATAAAATGTTAAATTATACTATACAGTGTTTCATGTACACCGTGTTTGCCGGCTGTACACAATATGAATTGCGATCATTTTAAAAGTATAAAAAATTTCGAGAAAATTTTTGCACTATAATTTCAAGGTATAGATAGGATTTAGTTATTTGCATAAAAATTATAAAATTAAAACATTTTTATTATTTAAAATTATAAAAAAAGCGAAAAATTCATAAAATTTTTATAAATTTATTTTGTGATCACCCTGTATATTTAATCCAATCATGTGATATATCATTGGATTCAGTTTTAAAAAATCTTTACAATGATATATCACATGGTAATATAAATTTACTGATTAAAATATAATTTTAAAAAATTTTTATATAATATAAAATGAATATAATAATATGAAAACGATTCCTAATTAAAAATTTTATTTTTTTCATTAATTTTAATTAAATATAATAAAAAATCCGATGTGAATATCTATTATAGTTTTTGAAATATATTTCCGGGAAATTTTTCGGCGTCGGAAATGAACGGAAATATCAAAGAGATTCTCCCATAAAATAAAACAAAAGAAATTACAAAAATATGAAATAAATTTTAAAAATATAATTAAAAATTCTTCATAATATGGAAAAATATTGATCCGAACATCGTTAAAAGGCCGGTCTCATCTTTCCCTAAACGTATTGAAAATGTTATTAATAATGAGGGTCTACATACTGATTATTACAATTTCATTTTTTATTAAATTTATTTTAATATTTATTATTTAAATTACTTATATGATTAATGATTGTGCAATAAAAAAAAGGTAAATATACATGAAACACGGTGTATTAATATATATATCATAAAGCGTTATAATTAGAGACCTAAAATCGCCATAAAAAACTTTTTTATTTTAAGAGATATCAAAGAAATAATATGTGTCCAAATCTATCAAAAATATGACCTTTGACCCCAAAAAATTGCTTTTTTTTGCTTATTTTAACATTTATAAAACTTTTTTTAATCAAAAATTTTGCATAAAATTTAGGTCTTTAGTTATAATTAACGTTAAAATTAACATTCTAAAAAATTATTGTTAACATAAGGATTGAGAAGTTTTATATATATACACTTTTAACTAAAATTATGTCCCTCAGCTGATTGCACACGCAACACAAACACTAACAAAGGGGCGTGTCATGGACATAATATTAGATAAACACTGTATATAAAACTTCCCAATAAATATATTTTGTTTATTGTTTTATTTGTAATTATTATACGACCATAGCATCATAGAATCTCATTCGGAGTAAATGATATCTTTTAAAATATTTATTGTTTAATACTGTCTCTAATAAGAGCTGAAACACTCCACAATGTTTACATTTTTTAGTGTTTTCTTTATGCACATGATCTAAATTAGATCAGTATATATGGATATATTAATAATATATTTTTCTATAGCATATGATATACGTGTACTTAAATTAGTCACTTCCGATATTATTAAAAAGTAAAGATGAAAACTTTAACTAAAAATGTTAACTTAACTTTAAGGTCCAATAACAGATTCTTAATCTAAATAAATATTGTTATTTATGTTTAATTTCTTAATACTTTTTTGTTATTGAAATAAGTAATTTCATGTTTATTTTAAAACTCTATGATCAATCACATTGACTGACATTTAAGTGTTTTTTTGATGATTTAAAATTTATTCCAAAATAACGTCATTTTTGTCATTTTTATGTCATATCGAATTAAATATCTGATATTAAAAATGATGGCATAAGTTTAAGTCAAAAGCAAAACGATATATTAAAAAATATGAGAAAAATCAAAATCTTTGAAATGAAAAATATGAAAAAATGATTTTTTGAATATTCTTTTATTTATCATTATCTTTTATTAAATTAAAGGTCAAAGAAACGAATAATATATTATACCATATAATGCCAATGTTCCGATATAAAACAAAAAAAGATCACTGAACCTAATTCCATTTCAACTAAAGTATTATTCTGTAAATGCTTTTATTCGATTCATGTTTTTCCTATAAATACGTTATATAATATTTAATAATACATTATCATATAATTAATAAATTAAATTATATATGTATTTAAAAGTTGTTATATATTAATTGTTTTTTAAAATTTTAAAAATTTAAATATAAAATTTTACTTAAAAATTGATTTTATTATTAAATTAAAACATTATAATAAAAACGAAATTTATTAAATTCGAAACAATTATCAAATAAACAAAATTCAGTAAAATTAATAAATTAGATTTATAGAATTTACTAATACTACTAAATTACTATGGCTATTGCTATGGTGAATTGCATTTTATAAATGAAATTATGATGCCTTTAGTTTTGCACTGATTTTTTTGTCGTTAATATTACTCATATTAAAGACAGGGTTATTCCATAGTGCAACTAATATCATAATGTGAAGAAAATGCAGTAAACCGCTGCTCCAATTGGTACTAGGAAAAGTATTCCAACACAATTCGATGAGACCCAAAATGCATAGTCTAAGTGTTAATAAAATGTTAACTAGCATTAATATACTTCTTAAGTATTACTTTATAACTGACTTAGTTTTAGGCTCATATGAGGTGCTCCAAAGTAGTAATGGGAGTGAATGGAAATACCATACATAAAATTGATAATGCAATGAACGGGAGAAAGTGATGCCGATAAAATTGGCTGTAAATAGAGTTAAAAGAAGTTCTGTATGTGTATGTTAAGGAAAACGATAATTGAAATAAAAAGAATTATGGTAAAAGGGTCTGTTATAAGTAAAGGTTTCTTTTTTATTATTAAAGGATACGCTCATTTGATATAATGCCATTGCCTCCTCTCCGCTGTATGAAGCACTTATGATACCACCTATGGATAAAATACATTATTCCACAATAATCATACTTTTACTATATTAACACCATATATTTTTTGTTAATGTTTTTTACCTTTTTTTGAATATTATGACCAAAACTATTACATGACATAACAATAAACATATGTGAAAATAGCCATTTACAAACAAATCATTTGATATGAATCTCCAATTGACCGTCCATTTATGTAAAAAAATACGCCCGAAATTAAAGGATCTTATCATATATGACCATGGTGAGTATATCAAAAAGGGCATTCCTATCAATAGCTATTCAATTGTATAATGCAATTATATTAATAAACTTTTACTAAAAATAGAAATTTTTAATAAAAGAGAATTTTTAGTTTAATTTAAAAATATTAATTTTATAAAACTCATATTTATACGGATATTCTGTTTAATAATTTTATTTTCATATAAAGTATTAAACAAACATTGCATTTCGTATTAATTGTAATTAATGTATTTAAATGTGTATCATGATCATAGTCCTATGATAGTCTTAAGCATGCATATTAACAAATTAATGCAAAATTATAATGCACATTTAAATACAATAATGGCAATTAATACAAAATTGATTGTAATGATAAAGTTTTAAATTTTCAAATTTTAAAAATTTATGTTAAATTCTCTTTTATTTCAATTAAAAATAAAAGCACATTTAACCTCTACAAATCGGAAACCTTATGATTAGACGTAATATGTGCTTAAAATGTTTTCTTATATTAAGAGATATCAAAGAAATATTTAGAATGTGTTCATATCGACTGAGAATAATATTGTTGTTTTGAATCATAAATAATTTTCTTTTACTTTATTTGCTAACATTGCATTAAAATCCATGAAAATGCGGAAAAAATGCGGAAATACCTTTAAATGAGGATTTTTGCGAAAAAACAGTAAAATGCGATTTTTTTAAAATTTGCTTTTTTTTGTCATTTTAACTGCTTTTTTTGTCTAAATTTTGCCTAAAATTTACGTCTCAACTTATGACAAACAAAAGTTTTACCCGAAAATTAGACCCACAGTTATATCGACTAAATAAATAGTCGATATACACTGTTTCAAAAAGCACGGACCTATAAGCATAGGCTAAAAATAATAAAATGCTTAACATTTTTTTTAATTATATTAATATTTATTAAAAACATTGAAAATATTTAAGTTTAAAATGTGTCATTTTTATATCGATTTAAAACAAATAAATAATTTTATTTTAATGTATTAAATTTTCATTCATTTATTAATAAATTTGTTTTAATGAATAATCATTTCGGGATCACTAAAGTAATTCACCCTTTAAATAATTGCAATTTTTAGTGTTTTGTACACAGTGTTCAAATATAAAATATTCTTAAAATCGAGTAATGGGAAAATAACTAATTTATGAGCAAAATTTAAGCATTAAAAATGAGCGTTAAAAATAGGATTTTAATTGAAATAAAATGATGTTTTTTTTATTATTTTATTATTATTATGAAATTGTGACGTATGTACACGCACATTGATTTACTGTTTTTGTAATCATTATATCTATTACCAAACACAGTGCGAGTCACAGGACATTGCGCTTTTTAATGCGCGCTTTTACTGAATTTTGCCATTATATTTGGACATATAAAGTTAATAAAATGTTTGTTAATGTAATATTCTACTGATAAAATATACTATAAATATATATTATCGTATATTATGTATAAATAGAAAAAATAATCACCTGAACCAAAGCACAAATTGTAATATTTTTGAAAACGTCTAATATTTTATTTGATTCAAGTAATAGTAAGAACAGTGCGGGTGAAAATAATAGCACATTCATCTTTATAGAAACGGCTAAACTAATAAAAGAGAAAAATCCAAATGAAAGTAAATATCTATTGTAATATATATTTGATAAAAGTGCAAAGAGTACCTATAAAAGAGACATCCTAAAGTCCATCGTCGATCAATAAAGAAGTTAATGGCGATATAAAGAAAGAGCATCGCTATTGTATCATTGAATAACCGAAGAACATATATGGAATGAATACGGTATGATGTGAGACACATGAATACATATGCGTATGGCGGAAGCTAAACATTCACATATTTAAATATTTTAAATTACGAAATATTTTATCATTATCATGAGATTAATACTTTAAAATTCATGCTTATGATATATATGAGTTTGTTACTAGTATATCAACTCACGAATATGTTCCTATTTTTATAGATAAACAAAACAATATCCATCTCTTAAAGGATATTTCTATTCTATTTACTAATAATATATAATATAAAAGTAATTCTATGGCTTTTAATCATCTGCTAACAGTGAAAATCGATTGAAATGAAACTTTATTATTACACTGTTAAGAGTAAGAGTATACTATAGTAATACTATAGTAAACTTTTCATTAAATGTCTTAACATATATAATTTACTATAATACAATTTAATCACATTTTATGCTTTTAATATTTGGGTATCACTTTCTTTTGAAAATATTTTATTTAAAAAATTTCATAATTATGTTATTTCTTTCATTAAATATATTTTACCTTTGCATGCCTCAGATAAATTCTAAAGACACTTATTAATGTTATTAAATATATGATTAGGAATATGTATTGAGCGCCACGAATATTCACCCCATCATTTGTTAAATAATATAACAGCGTATATACATAGAGATGACCCGCGGGATACACAATGGGTCCGGTGTCCCCCGTTATGTGCGAATAATCACGTGTTCCGTTAAGAAATGACTGTACCTGTTGCATGTATGTCGTCCAATCTATTTCAGTATCTACAATTTATATAAATATATATAAAAAGTCTTTTAAATTAAATTAATAGTTTTTGTTTTAAATACTAATGCATAGTATTTTAAAAAAGCTTTTTCTTTATATTAAAAAATATTATTTAAAAGTAAAGTTTAAGATCATTAAATTAATGGAAAAATAAAAAGAAAAAAGAATTAAATTACTTTTGAAACACATTATATAATAAATATATATAAAAATAATGTATGTAATTTTTGTATATATAAAAATGCTTAATATATAATAATTTTTTTCAAAAATTATAAAAAAATAAAATATAAAAAACACATTTAAAAATAAGAGTTATATTTATTTCATATTTACTTTTATATCATTTAATTTATAATATATAATCATCCATATGTGCATTAATATTAATAATATTTATTTAATTATGATTTAAATTTAAATCATAAAAAATGTCCAAAAAATAAGAATTATATCCAAAAAAAAGGCATCATTTAAATGCTAAAATGTCAAAAAATATATTTCCTTTAATCATCCCTTTGTATTTTAAGAAATGTTTTGAAACTGCGAAATGTTTATAAAAATCATATAATGTTTATTTTAATTATAAACTTTAAAATTATCAATTTATAATTTAAAAAAATTAAAATAGAAATGTAAAGAAAAAATATCAAAAAATTATAAAAATATTTTGAGGAAAATAATCTAAAAAATGACAAAAATGTTATAATGTGACAAAAAAGGCATTTTGAAACGCATTGTTACAAATCGGAAATTGCTTATAGTACAGTTATGCATAGTATATGCATAGTGTATATAAAGATAGCCTTTACTCAATTCGCATACAATTATTAGCTGTCATCATAAAGCATCAGTAACTATAAAATAGAATAACAGTGATATATAGTATTTTTGAGAATTCTTAAGTAAAGTATGAAAATCAAAAGTGACATTTTATATATTTTATATTTATACTTAGAAATCTTTTAAATAATTTTTTTAAAAAAATTAAATCTGAATATTCATTTTTAATAAATGAATGGTCAATATTTTTTTTATAAAAGAATGAAAATTATTTTTAAATATTTTTCTAAACAAATTATATTATTATTAATTATATTATTGTTAATTATATTATTACATCGATAAAAAATGTCCAAATTTTTAATTCCGATTTAGAAAAGTCTTTTAAACTCCGGATAATTATGCATGAATCATATAAAAATAGAGCATTTGAGATTCCTTTGTTATTCTCAATTCTCCCGATTCAATTGTATAGTTTCATATGCGCTGTATATTGTTATACTGTGTATACGGCATTCGGACAAAATCCCGAAAAAAATTAATGATAAACATATGATTTAAGCAAAAATATATATTTAGTTTTTTATTTTATGTATTTTAGTGTACGGAAAGTCGTGTGAATAACCATGGCGCCTGTGACTGCATTTTTTATCAATTCTTATATTTTTACTATGTTGGGTTAGGTTAGGTTTTATACCCACGGCGCCTGTATTTGCATTTTTACTGTAATTTAAGTGTTGGAAAATATAAGTGATAACCATATTAATTTTTTCGGGATTTTGTACCAGAACCTATTTATACTATGTACTAGTATATTGTATACAAATATATTATGTATTATATTATAATAATAACTATATTTAAGTGCCCCGCAGTTTTATATCTTTAAAATGCTTTTATTTAAGATATTAATGGTTTTAGATTCAAATGGTTTTACATTAATGTAATGATAGAAATAGGCTCAAAATGTCACACTTTTAGGCTCATTATATACTATTTTCCCATGATAGATCCTCAGCTTAAAAGTATAGTATTTTCATTGAACAGACACTGTTTTCATTGAAAATTTTAAAGCATATTTTTACAAAATTTCTAATTAATTAAAATAAGCATTTTATAAACTAAAATTTAAATTATTTTTAAATAATTTTGTAAAAATAAAAATACTTTTGGCAAAAATTAAAAAAAAATCCATTACTGAGGTTAGTGATGGAAACTCGGGAAGATTCCCCGTTTTGGAGCCATGGGAAGAGATATCAAAGAAATAATTAAATGTGTTCATATCTATAAAAAGATATGACATTTGACACAAAAAAAATGTTTTTTATTCTTATTTTTGGATAATTTTTCTTTAAAAATTCCTTTACTCACCCTTTAGTATTTTTATAATTTTAAATGCTTTTTTTGGTCTAAAATTTTGCTTAAAATTTACGTCTCTAGTCATCACTAACTGAGGTATACTATGTAGGTTCTAAGTATACTTTGATTTTACCAAAAAGTTTACCTAATGTTGTCTATATGTATAAGGATTGTCTAAGGGAAAATTGGAATTTTTTCAGTCTTAAGGTGATTTCCGTTTGTAGAGGTTTTAGTGTATATATATAATGTTATTGTATAACAGCATTGAAAATACTTTTTTATCGTAAATTTTATTAAAAATTAAAAAAATATATTAAAACATTAAATTTGAGCGTAAAATGAATAAATATAATTTCGTTTAATGTTCGCTTTAATCATTTTCGTCATTTATTTTAAAGTAAATTAATAATAAAACATTATATTAATATAATAAAAATATGGTGAATTTTAAAAAAATATAAGCATTTTATTGATATTACTAAATTGAGTCATTTAATTGACATTTAATTTATTTTTCTATAAAAATACTTAAAAAGTAATGGTTTCTTTTTTAGTAAACATTTAAAAGAAATTTTATTAATTAATGAATTAATTGTTTTTTAAATTTTGAAATTCAAAGATATAATTATGCTTTTTATTGTTCAATGAATTGAATAATTTAAAAGAAACGATAAAACAAAAAGAGAATGCGTATACTTTTATCGTTTAAACATAATTAATGCTTAAAATAAGTAATAAATTACGATAATTATCGCTTTTATTATCAAAACAAATGTTTTGTCATAAATTATTAAATATGAAACAATATCTTTGATATAAATTCAATAAAAAAATATATTTAAAAATACGGTGTTTTTTCAAAAATAAAATTGAAAAATTCATATTTTATAATTAATAACGAAATAAATGACTGAAAACAGATGTTTTCATTATTTTTCATTATTTTAAAAGATTTCGAACGCTTTCGGTGTTTTTAAAACAAAATATGTTAAAATATTAATTAAAAACTAATTTTATGATTATAAAATATTTATATTTTCGGCTTTATTTTTATGCCCGTGACGTATCTGCATATGGAGAGAATGCATACATCATATACCTATGCTCATCGTATCACGGGCATAAACTGAACATCATATGATTACAGAGAAAATAATTTATAATTTTAATTTCGTATTTTCGTATTTTAAACATAATCACACGTAATTATGTAATAATAAATGTAAACATATATTTTTGTGTTTTACTTTTAGAATATTTATATATAATTAAAGCGATGGTCTTACATTTGACTTTACTGATGATGAATAAATTAAGAAAAATTTCAAAAAAACATAATCCGATCATTGTGATCCATGATAGTGTCGGATCGAAAATCAATTTTTTTATTGAATAATCTTTTTTCATATGAAACAATACATTTTTAATGAATGATTTTTTCGCCATCGATTTATTCATATGAATAATTCGTCTCTTTTCACTCATTAATGCCATTAATTTAATGTTTCCGCACGTGTTTCACATACATATTGTAAAATGAATATCGCATTATCATAGAAATTTCTGTTCACATTTTTATACCGTTTATGTATTCATTAATGAAATGAAATTTTAGCGTCATTTGTATATTATGAATTCATTACTATATTCACATTTAAATATTCATTATTTATGTTTACATTTTGTAATAATTTTCGCATAAAATGTTTGCATTTTTATATCGTAATCATTTTAATATTAAACTTTATTGTGTCATAATTATGATTCATAATAAATCGATTAATAATATGATTTATATTTATTAATACATTTAAAGATATGAAATTAAAAATGAATCATTTAAAAGCATAAAAATTAAATATTAATTTATTTATAAATGTGATTTATAAACTGAAAAATTAAACATTTTAAGAGAATATACGTAAAAATTAACCGTTTCCGTCTCTATATGTTTTGCATCATTAAAATTAGAGGCGTTATGTCAGTGTTTACATCGAAAGGAATTTATTTCACCATAAACAGTGATAAAATATTTATTTTAAAATTTTCTAATAATTAATTTAATAGAAAAATGTCGAATGAAATAAAAGGGACGAAACGTATGAACAGTAATGATAAAACATCAGAAAATGATAGTTTTTTATGTGATGAATTAAATGACAAAAATGTTATTAATAACAGCGAATGCAATGGTAAAGTGTCATCAAAAAAAGTACATCAGACACGTGCTGATATATCCCTATTTTCTACGAAAGTGATAATCGTCATTATATTATGGTACTTTTTTAGTTTTACGACACTTTTCCTCAATAAATACATTGTTTCATACGAAAATGGTGATGCGGCGATTCTCGGTATTTACCATAGCATTTTATTAGATTTATTTTACCATTAATCTATTACCACATTCATTTGAACGCATATGCGGTTCTTATATCGTGGGGTGAGCTCATTTTTTCACATTTCGGATGTACATATATTTGGGTTTCAAATATCGTTTATGAAAATAATAATTTTATTGTAATTATTCCGCTATAAACGCTCGAATAGGGGATGATGTTATAGGTTTGGCTATACTTTTAGGGAATGCCATTAAAATATATTACTTTAAAATAAACCTTTTGTCTGACCCCTGATATCGCACTTTCATATCGAATCTTATCCTTTCCAAAGAATAACCCATTTTCCGATGGTGATTTTTAAGATCCGAACAAAAAATAGTCAGAGGGGGATTAATCTAAACTATAAGAGGGATGACCAATTTATTGAATTTACATTATCTAATTATGGTCATTAAAACATGATGTATGAGGACGGCATTATGCCTTTGTTAGTTTCTAATTTTTTAAATAACAGTTCGAAGTTTATGGATATTCTGCGAATATTACTATCCTCTAATTGTAGTATCATATGGTAAATAATCCCCATTAATATTTGATGCCTCAAAAAGTTTTGTCATACTTTAAAAATGGACACTTTACTTTTGCAAAGAAATGATGTGTATTCTCTGTATTTTGAGTCCGAAACATAAAAATAAATGCCCGTTTTGTCCCCTGTCACTATTCAGTCTAAAAAAGTATTCACGATAATTAGTTATTGAGACATTAACATTTTGGGTATAGTTCTGCAGAGTTCCCACTTCTTATTTACCTATCCTAACCTAACCTAATATTTCTATTATAATTTGAATTTTTTATTTAATGTATTGTATTGTAATGTATGCTAAGATACAACTTTAATACATTCGATAAAAAATTTTAAATTTTAGAAATATTAGGTTAGATTAGGTTAGGTTCGACTGTATTAATAATATATACGATGCGATTATTTTTATTATAGAATATGTGCTGAGCACAGCTGCTCAGGCTTAGATGCTGAAAATTTTGAGCCTATGCTCAGCATGCTCAGGCTCGGGATTTTTGAGCATATTCTATTCATTAGACATAAGCATACTCATGTATAGGACCGCCGAACACATTCTACAAATATATAATAAAAATGCATTGTAAATAATATTAAAAATTGAAATGTAAAAACATTTATTATCATTGTTATTCAATCATTTCCAAAATGAGTAATTTATATAATTTTTAATATAAAATAATTTTTAACGTTAATTTTTCTTAAAAAAGGGACATTCCAAATGTTTTTTTGTGCTTTTTTTGGATACATTCATATGCGTTATTCCATTTATTCATCACGTGATAATCATAAAACAGTTTCAAAAAAAATTAATAATTTTAAAATATGTAATTTTACACGTAATATTTTAATTGTCGGTACTTTGAGGTAAAGAATTTTTATACATAAATATATTTATAAATTATATTTTTTATTTTTTATGTAAAATTAGTATTAAATTATATATAAAATTTATTTAATTTAAATGTGACTTTATTTTAATAATCAAAACTTTAGGCCATAATACAGTCCATTCACGCGAGACATTGACTCTATGCACGCGCATGTGAGATTCTATGCAGACTATGTTATGCAGAAATGCGAAATGTGTGTATACAGGAGATTGTCATATTTATAAAATCACACATGCGCGTGCACAGAGTCAATGTCTCGCGTGAATGGATTGTATGACTAAAATAAAAAATAGTTATCGATAATTCCCAATGTTTAGTTAATATACTAAACTCAGTTTATTTGAATTTTTAAAATTTTTTAATTTCAAAATATTTATGGCCTTAAGTTTTATGAAATTATAAATTATCACAAAATATGCATTGATTATGAAATATAAGTATAGTAAAAAATATAATTAAATGAAAAATAATGAAATTAAATATGAAATTAATTTTAAAAATTTTTATGAAAATAGATATTCGACAATATTTTTAGGATTAATTGCACTATGGTATGTGCCCGTATCATTCGCGGAAACAATAAAAAGTTCAGCACCGGTGTTTACAGTATTTATTGCGCGATGGCTTTTGGGTGAACACACCTCATTATTAGTGAATTTATCATTAATCCCGGTAATGTCGGGATTAGCATTATGTTCCGCATATGAATTGAGCTTTACTTTTATCGGATTTATTACGTCATTATCAGCGAATTTATCCGAATGCTTTCAAAATGTATTTTCTAAGAAAATGTTATCTGTTGATAAATACGAACCCTCACAATTGCAGTTCTACACGAGTGTTGCGTCTTTCTTCATTCAAATTCCGTGCATTGTGATACTAATTGACGTGAATAAATGTATCTCTGCACTTTTTACAGAAAAGAATTTACTTTTAACATTCGTTTTATCGGGAATTTCCTTTCATTGTCAAAGCATTACAGAATATGTGTTATTGAGTATGATCTCACCCGTCACTCACAGGTAATTATATCATTTTATTTCAATGATTTTTTATAATTCGATTTTAAAGTTCTCTTTAAATGTGACTTTATTTACGCTTTTATTTGATAATGTAATTGTTGCATATTATTCATTTACAATGCTATATTCAAATGCATTGAAATATTTAATATTCATTTTCGCTATTTTTAGCGTCGCGAATACTGCTAAAAGAGCATTACTCATTTGGTTATCTGTACTTACATTTGGCAATAATGTGACCACATTGAGTTGGATCGGAACAGCCATTGTAATCATCGGTGTGCTCTTATATAATAGGGCACGACAAATTAGTGTACATAATGAAAGTACTTTAGAAACATATCTTCCATTAAAAGAAAGCGAAACACACCATGTATAAGTTATTTGACTAATATTTAATATATTCATTTCTAAAGACGTATTTATTTTAATAAAGACATGTGTTTTTAAAAATATATTTATTATATTTATAAATAAATTGTATTGAATTTTATTAAATTATTTTTTTAAACATAAAAATTCTAATGATTAATATGATTTCGGAAAACGCCGGTAAAACGCTGCAAAATGCAAATATCGACCAAAAAAATGTACAGTCCCATATATCAGTTACAAAATATGAGAGAGAAATACACGCACCGCTGTGAGTTATTAATGCTGTAATTTTAATATTAAATGTTATATTTTAGAGACATAAAATCGCTGTAAAAAACTTTTTTTCTTAAGAGATATCAAAGAAATAAATGTATTCATGTCTATAAAAAAAATATGACCTTTGACCACAAAAATTTGTTTTTTTGCTTTTGTTTTATTTTGTTAAAAATATTCTCCCCCTTAATATTTTTAAAAATTTGCTTTTTTTGTTATTTTGCCATTTAAAAAACTTTGGTTAAAAATTTTGGCGTAAAATTTAGGTCTCTAGTTATATTATTTATACAGTATGTTTGGTTATCAAGGAAGTTTAGTGCGCAGAATAATGCGCATATGTACATGTTTACGTATTCGCCTTAATTTGCGCAATGAACTTCCATGATAGCCATACATAGGGTATAAATATTAATATAATCTATTATATTTTTATCTATTTTATTCTATATTATTACATTTTATCCCTCTTTTTAGATCTTATATTGCAGGGTGAAGGTGGTATAAGACTCTTTTCCCTTTACTACCCCTTTACATATTTTTTGAGCCGTCTCAAAATATGTTTATCCCGTGATATAAAATTTGATTTAAATAGCGGGGTAAGAGGGTATTAAATTTTATATCTTAATTTAAAACTTAATTATTTTATTATTTTTTTGAAAAAATAACTAAAATTTAAAATAACTTACAAAAGAGGCATTGTATCGGTGAAAGCATTGTAATTCCACTCAAAAACCCAATGAATTCAATAATTAATAATATAATTGATAATGAGAATCCGATGATCAATCTTTTAATGTATAAAAATTAATAATTTACAATTAATGAAACAAACATCAGAAACATTTTGCATTAAAAGTACGTAAAAGTGTTGCTATACTCATGCTTTTGCATTTTGCTATTTATGGTCATAGCATTAACATATTTAATAGCAAAATATCTCTTATGTTTTTTACTATTATTGTAATATTTAAGAAATATTATTAACGAAACTCTATGTCTTTTGCAATATATTCATTTGAATCAATGGGAAAATTCCATGGGACACACGCGCGAACATTCTCATTCTAAAATTAATTTAAATGATTTAATTATGCATTAATTATGGTGAATTAATTTTGAATTACTCTGTTCCAAAGGATTATGCTCAAAATAACGAAATGTCCCATCATTGTCATGAATCGCATCGGAATTAATTGAGAGATATGCATTATCACTGATTTTATAAATATCTGAAAATATAATGAAAATGCTATGTTTTGAAAAAGTGATTTACCATTAGCAACCATTGTTATGGTGGTATTATGGACATGACAATAGCATTCATTAATGGCAAAAATATGAACGCATACGAATTTTGCATAAAATAAAATTATATAATATATATTATATCCTATGTCAACTTATCATCAAAACTATAGCATCGAACATATAGCTAGTGATGGCAGCTCGGGAAGCTTCCCCGTTTTGGGAGCCTTTGGATTCCCTTATTTTCCCAAAATTTGGCAATCTTCCTGAAGCTTTCCTTCCCTCCCAATAAATCTCTTACGTAATCCTATTTTTGATTCGATAAGAGTGGGGGGAGGGGTCACTATATATAAATTGACTCCTCCCCCTCGCGGGAGGGAAGGAAGGGAAGGTAAACTTGGGAGGGAAAATAGGAGCCTTAAATGAAGATTCCGGGATAATGCCATCACTACATATAGCAATGCAATTGAATTGCGCTGTAATCGAAAAATTCTATTTATGGAAAATTCCCAAATTTTTCCATTCATTTTTAACGTTAAAAAATTTTCATTAATGGAAAATCCCATGGAAAATTTTGCGAATTTTCCATGTGCACAAAAAATTTAATAAAATTTTCCATGGAAATATTGCCATAGGATATATAAATACAAATACGATATTACAAATATGATCATTTAAATTTCGTAAAAATTATTTTTAAGAAAATTAATTTAAATTAACTTTTATTGAGTTTTTATTAAAAGCTTACATATGTAATGAGAAAATAAATGTTATTAATTTGAGATTAAAAGTATATAATGGAGAAATAAATTAAATGAAATTTATTAAAAATAATCAGATAATTGAATTGAAGATTTAGGGGGTGCATGTGCAAAGTCATGATCATGATGGTCATCGGATGATGCGCCTCTGCCTCTTCGTCCCCTCCCGCCTCTGCCACGACCACGGTTTGATCCTCTTCCATGGGGGCGCATTCCGCCTCTGTGTGGGAAACTTTCCCCGGATGCTGTTGGGACTTTTCCACCTCTAAATTCTCTGTTATAATAATTGTGTGAATTTCCATTTTCATTCTGTGGATTCGTGATTTTGACTCTGCTCATCAAATCAGTGAGTGTCCCAAACTCACGTGAACACCAAATACAGTCATGAAAATGCAGTGATCCATCGGAGAGTTTAGATTTATCCGATTTATATTCAATGGAAACCATTTTACGATTACATTTACCACAATTTCCATCTTCGATCGTAACTTTTGATGCATCTTTGAATGCTGTCAATGAAAATGTGCATTTATTACATGCGATTTTCCATTTCGGAGGTCCTGAGCCCGGATCTAACACCAAAACACCATCCAATGTGCAATTAACACACGGTGCTATGCCATTCGTAGCCATTGAGTTAACGCATGTTTTATGTGTGCACGAATTGCATCCTAAACCTTTGGTCATATCTTCAAATGGTGGATTATTATAACAAAAGGGACAAAATACAAAACTTTTATCGGAACCGCCGCGGTAATAATACAAAAGCTCAAAATCATCGATCGGACATTTTAATTCTTTATATATCTTAACGTTTCCATTCTGTGGTATCGAATATGTTTCATTACACGTCGAACAATACAATCGTTGAGGTTTCGCAATTATTAACTTTATATAACGACGACATTTTCCGCATCTAAATAATAAATAAATCCCAATATATTAATTTACATTAAAATATATATTTATTTTAAATAAAATTTTTAAAAATTAAATGTAAACACAATTATAAAATTATTACATTATTTTGTTTAAAAAATTACAGCGGTTAATTAATTAAAAGAAAAGTCATTTGCATCAAAATCATCAAAAAAATTTGTCACATTCTGTTTATAGAAATTTATCTTTTCACTGTTATTATATTTAGGAAATAGCGTATTAAACGATCGATCGAAATTAATATATGATTCACAATGTATTTGTGATATGTCTGAATGTAACTCATTCATTGAAATATCAATTGAATAGTCATTTATATCATCATCATCATCACCGTCATCATCACTTATCATTTCATTTTTGTCATAAATGAATTCATTTTTAACATGCGAATGATTACATGATGAATCACATATATCATATGCGTTCATTTCATTAAAATAAAAATCATCATTAAATGAGTCAATTTCTTCATTAGGAAATGATTCAGTTATAGATTCTGAATCTGAAACGTTTTGTTCTTTCGGAGGTGATATCGGAACATAATAAATTGTACCAAAATTTGTAGGTTCAGATTTATATATACAGACATTTGCAGTTTCATTTTTATTATCAATAGATTTTTGTTCATCTTTATTTTCGTGAATTAAATTCACATCAGAATATGATGATGAATTTTTAATTAAATTAAATTTTTCATCATTAAAATTGTTTTTTTCAAATGCCATTTGTTTAATGTTTAAATCAGAATTTAAATATTTTAAATTCTGTCGCATTTCTAATGGTGGTAAATTATCAAATATATCAGTTAAACCTCTATTATTTGAATTTTGATTAAATCTAAAATGATCATCACGATTTTGTCGAATATTTCTATCATTATAACTGTCATTTAAATGTCTTTTATTTCTATAATTTTTAAAATCATGAGAATCACGATCCCTTCGATATGGATTTTGCATCATATTATGATGTCTAAAATTAGTTCTCATTTTTCGACCATATCTTTGATGCATATTTCGTTGATATCGCCCATGATAAGAAAAATTTCTGCATAGAAATTAAAAGCTCAGCGGTTTGCGAAAAATAATCCAAATATCTTAATCCAAATATAATCCGTTTAAATAATTTGAAAATGACCGAAAATTAAGCATTTCAACAAAACTTTCATTATGTCACAATTACATTGGATAGCATTGGAAAATGAAATATACTATCATTTTACAGTAATTTCTTCATTGAAATGAGAAAAGGTCAAAACGAATATTTGTTTTTAAGAAATGCATGTTTATTATATTCACGCTCTATTTTAAACACAAATATTTGTTTCGAATAATTCCTTTTACTGTAATTAAGAGTATATTCACATTTTAAACAAATTCTTGAAAAATTCGTTCATATGGAATCTCACATAATCAGTCATTTATAAATAAATAATTAAATTAATTTAACATATAATTAAATAATTATTTCATTTTAATTATTATTGTTCTAAGATCAAATAATTATAACGGAGTAACATTTTGAAAATGTACAAAACGCAATCATTAAATATTATATATTTATTAATAAATGTGTTTAAACAGTCATAGAAAAAAGTTATATTAAAAAATGTATTAAATAATGAGAGTTTTTGTATCATATCATTTTTTACTCCGTAATTATATGATCGTGAAAAATAATAATCGAAAATGAGTAAATTATTAAATTAATAAAATTGAATAAAAATTAAAAAAATGAAATATATAAATAAATTAATTAAAATATATAAATGAATTAAAACTTTTACCGTGAAATGGGTTTTCCAGAATCGGCTAAAGATGAAAATGATACTTCAAAGAGATCGTCCATCGATTGAATATTTTCCACGAAATATTTGAATTTTTTACTAAAATAATCGATCGTACGTCTTAAAACAGTGTTATAATCAGCACGTCCCAAACATATTTCATTTAATTCTTTTTCTAATGCCGCACGTTGTGTCGGGAGAACCAATTCATTGTCAATCTTTTGATATCCGTGGACCAATACTATCCCCAATTGTGTTGGGATGAGACGACGCCCCTGAGATACTTTCACATAATTTCGAAGACCGATATTATTTATATGCGTTGGAATTGAAGCATCTGTACCAATACCATGTTTTTCCATTAAACCAATTAATTCTAAATATTAATATATATATATATATTATTATTAGTGTTATTCAATGTATAATTATTGATTTGGATTACAGTAAGAGAAAGTATCAAGAGCTAAAATTGCAGGTAAATTTGCGAATGATAATTTAGCTTAGCCTATGTTATAATCTCATCTAAAATTTCGGCTCTTGAATATGTCCTTTTGTGTAATATATGTATATAATAGATAAGTACCGGATTCGGTTAAATAATCGGGGGGTGTCGTTTGTTTCTCTGTGAGTTTCGCATCGATAATTAAATATTCATCGCCCGTTTTACAATTCAATGGTAATCTCTGATCATTTTGAGACTGCCATGGCATGAATATAGTATATCCCGCGTCAAAAACGTTTGAACCGATTTTTGTGAATCGCTCGGATCCGATAGAAAACGAAAGTGTCGTCTGATCATATCTCATGTCACCACTCAGAGACGCAATAAAATGACGTGCGATATAATCGTAAATTCGCCATGAATCACGGTCACTGAAGTCATTTTGAGATGCCCCTTTCATGGGAGTGATCGGAGGATGATCGCCCGCATCGTGTCCCGGTCGTGGTCTCACAATTCCTTTATTAATGAGTTCGTGTACGTCTTTACCCCATTCATTATTCAATTCCTGCATTTTTAGCGTTCCGATTAAATCAAAATTCTCGGGATATTGTGTCGTTTCAGTACGCGGATAACTGATATATCCCTGAGTATAGAGACGCTCAGCAATTTGCATGGCATGATGTGGACTCATCCCTAATGCCGAACTCGAAATTTTCATTAATTCCACGGTATTTAAAGCGATCGGTCGTGCTTTTGCTTTTTCCTTTTTCGATATCGAAATTATTTTCGCTCTTTTTTGTGATTTAATCACATTTAAATACGATTTTGCGACATTATGATTAAATTCCCGTCCGCGATCCCATTCGAGCGTCATTGGCAATGACGATTCACTGTCTGCAGATCGCACAGTGACATTCAATACCCAATATGGTTCCGGTTTAAAGTATTGAATTTGATCGTGACGATCGACACAAAAGCCTAAAGTCGGAGTTTGACACGGACCGTATGAAATCAAAGAACTGTCCAAATCACCGTATTTACCCTTTAATTTAAAATTATATATTTAGCATTTCAATTAAATAAAAATTAAAAAATAAAGAGAAACGTTAGATTATCATTAAAAAAATTAGAAATGAGATAATCATAGAGCTTAAAAATTGTCAGTTTCTCTAGTTACTCCTAGTTTCTCGATAATCCTAATACCTAAGCTTGGGGGTAAGTGATACTTATGTAAAATATCTTTAGTGAAGTGATTTGAAGGCATATGCACATTTTGTAACCTCATATATCAATGACATCCAATAGGTTAAACAAATGGGATCATCCCAATTCGTATTTATAAATTAATTTACAAAATAAACATTATATTCCTTCACATTAATGTAAACATTAAATGTAATGAGTTTTACATTTTCATTATTACACATTACTTTTTTATATGCATATATCATCGGAATAACAATTAATATGAAATTACATGTATAGAATTTATAAGATATAAAAAGTAATAATTCGTAAAATACAAACGTGAAAAAATCGTGTCTGAAAACGTGTGAATGCGCATCCAATTCTTAGATCTAATTCCTGACGTGCGTCAACAGAAAGTGCTTCCAATTTATTGGGGAGAATCAGATTATTCATCGCATATTTTATATCACGCTCTGTAATGGCACTAAACTTTGCTCTAAACACAGTCTATAAAAAGCATTCATTTTTAATGTTTTATTAATATCATAATTAAACAATGAATAGATTATTGAATAATAAATCACCTGAGGTCTTTCAAAAGAGATTCTCATAACCGATTGGAGAACGTCCATTACTTCAAAGCATATATTCTCTCCCTCTTTGTCACAGTCCAACCAAAGAACTAAGTACTCACATCCTCGACCCTTTAACATTATCATCATCATTATTTCAAACATAATGGAATAGCATAGAATGGGGTAGGATAGGATATGTTAGGTTAAGATAAAATTGGACACTTTAGTTTAGGTTAATTCAATCATGTCACTTCTTTCTTACATTAAATAAATAAAAGGGAAAGGTAAATAATGGAAATTTTCCAAAATTTTTTCAATATATACAGTATTTGGACGATATTATGTCACACCATTTTGTTATTACTGTTTGTGTTGCGTATTCAATCAGCTGTGGGACATAATATCATCCAAATACTGTAGTTATAAAGGGATATAGTTCCGCAGAGTTCTCCACTCGTTATTTATATATACCTAACCTAACCTAATGCTTACCTTAGCCTAAATTTTACCTAAATTTTTATTAAATTTTTAAACTTTATTTGACCTGTGATATGAATTTTAAATATAATAATCTTTTTAGTTAAAGAGGTTAGGTTAAGTTTAGGTAAGTATTAGGTTAGGTTAGGAATATATAAATAACGAATGGAGAACTCTGCTGAACTATACCCGACTCACGCTATAAGACCTAAAAAGTGAGGTCAGACTGTAAAGCGTTAGACACACACGGAATCGAATATATTTATATATATCGATATAATAATATACATAATATACATCGCTCTGAATTCATTGATTACGTTTATTGCAATATATTTATAAATCACGTTTTAGTGTTTGAGAATTTCAGAAAAGAATAAAATTGCAATAAAAGCAATCGATGAATAGAGATGAGTGTAGCATTGTCTCATATTATTAAAAGTGATAAATGCCTCTTTTTGAAGGAATTTGGGAATATGCAGTTTAGGGTTAGCCTCTTCTTTAACAATGGGTGCATCGAACAATTGTTGCGGATCGACTCTGTCCCAATCGTTGTATTTCCCCGTGAAATTTGTGGACATCACATGACCACATACTGATGTAAACTTAAATGTAGCATTATGACCGTGGAAATTTCCACGATACTCATGAACAGAGCACGCATTTACTTTTCGACTCTTATAATGTCCGTTCGAAAGTATATTTGCCAATGATTGAGCCAATGATGGTTTTTCCGCCACCATCAGTACTGTCGTCATTTTTACGTTTATTTATTTATTTATTTAATTCATTCATAATTTACCACAAAACAAATGATTATAAACACATCATTTTATAGATGTTAAAATAGAGAATGATGCGGTAAATAAAAGGATACCACAGAGAGACGTCACTCTAAATGAGCCCTTTCTCCACAGAGAGACCTCACTCTAAATGAGCCCTTTCTCCACAGCTTATCACAGTGTCATTCTCATTCATATGATCGTAAATCTCAATAAACGAATTGACCATAATGACAGACACTGTTTTCTTAAACATACCTTTATTAACGTTCATCGAACTTAACTTAACATAACCCTATTTAAAGAAATTAGTTACTTTTATTGAATCTCTCGACGTTAGTGCATGTGCAATATTGGCATTTACATGTATCTGTTTAGAGATGTTTGCCCTAAAACTGTTTTCATACAATAGTTTCATTGTTTCATAGGAATGCGTCCAAATAACGACCTTACGTCATAGGCACGTGATTTTCAATAAATCAGCATGGAACGAAATTAAGGAATTGAGCATCTTAACAATCTTTTAATATTATCGAAATCATGAATTTTGACACATTTTTCAAAACAATTGTATGCTGTTATATATAGTAACAATATGCATATACATATATATGCCAAAATTAGTGATTATGATAATACACCACAATTTCGCTAATAATTTAGCATTCTTTTTTTATTAGGGAATGAGGAAAGTTTTGCTTTTCAGAACATCATAATAGCACACTGAGGGAAGATTTAGGGAATAAATGAGGGAATAAATGATAGAACATTCCTTTTTTGCACTTAAATTACTTGAATTTTATATATTAAACTGAGCACTTTAATATGCATTAAAAATTATCATTAAATTTTTAGTTTAAATTATAAAATGGGATTTTCAATAAAAAAAGAGCATAAAATGTGTATATAATTAAAACCAAATTTTTAATATAAATTATATTTTTAAATATTCAAAATATAAATTAAATGTGTTAAGTTATATATTTATATATATTTATATATATTTATTTATAATTAATATGATAAATGAAATGAAACATGATTGAGAAAATGGAATAAAAAGCAATTAATATATTTTAATGTATTAATATATAATATAATAATAATAATAAACAATTGAATACCTACAAAAAGATTTACCATTCACAAAAAGAAAATAATACTCAAAAAAAATTTAAAGTCAATAATTATAATAATAATAATATATATTTATATATAACTTAATTCATGATGTTGTTCTTGGAACTGAAATTGATAATTTAGCCTTTTGTAATTGGGATTGTGTATTGTTGGATGGAGTAATGTGCTGCAACAATGTCGTGTTCGTTGTTCCACTCTGTTGAGGATGGGCTAAGAACAAAGGCTGCATGGATGTGGATGGGATTACGATTTGAGTCTGTGGCAAATTTCCACGGTTCTGTGGTGCCGTCGTAATTATCCGTGCGACAAACTGATGCTGTTGTGGCGGAAGAGATCCCGAAGTTAATGAATGCGGCTGATGCGTCACGATCGTTTGCGAATTACATTGCGTCTGTTGCGGTGTTATGTTCGCATTCGTTTTTACTGATGATGGATTAGTATTCGCGGGTATCGGAATCACTCTGATGCTTTGCAATGTGCGCATTCCCAGAGTCTGTGTCTGCGATGATGACCCCGTCATTGTCACATTAGGTGATGATGCATTTTGTTGATGTAATACGATGGGTCCACCCGTGGCCATCATATACGATTTTCCTATGGGATGAGCTATGACATTAGCACAGTAAACAAAATTAAGTAAATTCTTACCCAAAACAACAGAACCGGGTCTGGTTCCGAACAATACACTCGTGGGTATACTAATTTGATGTGTGGTGTTTGAAGATGCGGGAGAATTAATTGTATTATTCATTTGCGCGGACGAAATGATCTTTGTACTCAATGTCTTCTGAACCGTCGATGATGATATCAATCCCTGTTTATGGATTGGATTTGTGACACTTATAATTGTAGGTATACTTTCAGATGATGATGGCATTGTTGTGGATTGATGCTGCAATTGTTGACTTTGAGCTAAAGTAATGGGTAAAGATATAGTTTTGGGCATTTGAACCTTTAATGGCTGTCGCTGCTGTCGAATTTGTCGCGGTTTCGATACGATTTTAGCTGATGTTAGATCATTGTGATTCGCGAGTAAATTACTTAAATTCGCTGTTGATACTGACATAGTTGAGGTGAGACTAGAATTTTGTGATAATGAAACAAAATTTGTATCTTTTACTATCTGATTATTGACATCATCTAAATTAACTTTTGGTTCAATATGTAATTTGGGTTTTGTGTATTTTTTCTTTGCAAAAATCGGAAGATTATGTGTTGGAATAATTCTCGATTTTGACACATCCTTTGATATACCATCAGTGCTTATTATAGATGGAGATATCGCACCATTAATGGCATTCGATGGTACTTCAAAATCTTTAGAATCATCATCTATTAAAGAGTCTTTCGAACTATAAACTGTCGTATTCGACAAATTCGTTCCATCATCGGATTGTAATGCAATAGAATTAGTACATGATGATGATACATTGGGAGTCACTTTTAACGCTTCTGAATTCAAAATGTTAGTAACCGCCTGATGTATCGCCTGTTGTGTCGTCTTTGATATTATCGATGATGTCTGACAGTGTTTCTGTACATTACTTTGCAATGAATTACCATTGTTTCTTCGCGAAGATTTGTTCATTGATCGTTTAGCTTTTGCAGCAGCAATTTGTACCTCATGTAAGCGTTCGAATTCCGCCTCAGTCCTGTTTCTGTGCAGATAAATCCATACCTTTCGATTGACATCATACTTAACACACGGGTCTTTTTCATAATGTAATCGATCCAAAGCACCACTAACAATGCCATTGACCTGTTGATCTGATATCGATGGTAATAGATATTGAGAGTCTTTTAGTAATTCGCAAATGTCGGCTCTCGTCCCTTCGCCATTCGGGAGTCGTGCGGCCGCATCCCTCACCAGACTCAGTAATGTTACAAAAGGGGGACGGTCATTTACTAATAAAGAATGTTCACGTGCTTTATTGGGACTCGAAATGTTATTAGTATTTGACCCTCCGATACCACAGCCTTTCACAGGCCCAACAACACTTTCATAGCCATGAACTCTATAAGTAAAAGCCTTATTTGGGTTATGGTATCTGATGGCCTCCTGATGACGGTATAACATCTTTTCCTCATCATTCGATGGTCGTACGATCCAATCAGTTAAGCATTTGGCAGGCGGTGGTGCTGTTTGTGATAAGCTAATAATGTTAACTGTGGGATCATCATCTCTGCTCTTAACCCAATCATCGCACAATGGAATGAGATCGGAATCACTGTCTCTTCCCATACCGATCCATTGCCACTGTTGGTTTTTCTCTTTATAATCCACCAATGGAATTAAGTGCGGCGGTGGCAATACACCGCTCAGGTAATTCATGGCCGATGCCACCATTTCACAGGACCATCCAAGAAATGGATCATAATTTCGGAGCTTTTCTTTTACGAATTCTTCTAATTTATGAAGAGTCAGTTTATGGTCATTCGCTATGTTTACAGAGAAAATGTCCCTCAAAAGAGAGAAGAAACATGCGGGAGACTTTTCTAATGCGACAGAAACGGGTGATGGTTCGGGACTCGACGGTAATAGCGGGGGTATGACCGGAAGAGGCGTGGCTATTAATGGCGATTCTGGAGATTGGACACCAGTGGATGATGATAAATGATATGTGGAAACAGATTCAGTTACAGATGAGTGAATATTTCGTGTGATATTATTGTGGGAATCATTATCAACTTTTATATCACTATGATTAACGCTTTTATCACTTTTATTACTGATGTCAGATTCAATGTCTTTACATGGGGATTGAGACAATGAAAATCCATTGGTAATATTGTGCTGAATCTGAAGCGATTTATTAACAGATTTATTAATACTCTGCAAAGGTTTTGATCTCTTTTTAGTCGAAGATGTGGTCACAGTTTTCCCTGAGATTGACGATGGTACAGATGCTGCTTTAATGGAAGACGTTAATGGTAATGATGAATTATTATTATTGTTATTTATGGAACAATTTGTAACTCTCATTATTATATCACTCAAAGTAATGTTCGCAGTTTCTAATGATGGTTCATAAAGTGACGGATCATTGTCATGGCATTTCCTTTTTCTTCGATGTTTTCGCATCATATCACGATATTCTTTTTCAGTTAAAGAATATTCATTATCATAAACTGACGCTTTTGATGGTGATGGTAATGTTCGTTCCGAAGAGAATGTGTGTGAATCTTCATCCTCAGATGATATTGCATCACATTTACCGCGGAATTCTCTCATTTCCTTCATATATCTCACTTTAGCCCTTTTTCTGAGCATAGCACATTTCGAGCGTTTCCATTGCACATTACAATCGTGCGATTTGCATCTAATATCACAATCGAATGACGAATTAATTGATGCATCGAAAAGTGAGGATCTTTTGGCGATTATTTCATTCAAAAGTTGACACTGTCTTTTCTGTTCATACAATTTACTTAATTTGTTTCTCATCATTTGCACATCGTCCATCGCTTTTACCACCTCCGGACTCATTTTATGCAATCGCAGTCTCTCAAAAACCCGATTCAGTGCCTCATAACCATTAAATCGTGTTAATGATTGTGACAGTAAAAGATCGACCGTTTCTTCTTTGTCCCGATCTGTCAGTTCATTGGGCAAATATTTGTCCATTAATTCGCGCTTTTTACTCACATCCAAATGCCTCCATATTGACTCATGTGTTAACACATTAATGAACACATCCTTATCTATGATCAGATCTGTCGGTAAATGATTCAAAACCGATGACAGAGACTGTGATGATGATGAGGATATCATCGTCATAAATGCATTAATGCGTTTTACACTTTTATTTCTAAGAAATTCTTTAATGATTCACACATTATCATTGTGATCGAATTTCACTCTCAATTTAAATGCAGAAATTTCATCATTTCATTACCATTTTAATGTTAAATTCAAATTATTTACAATTAAATTCTCATTTATATATTCATTATCCATAAATATATTGTTCTCACATCAGAAATCACTCAAATCATTGAAACGCTTATCACTGTATACAATCGACAGATGTCACCATTTTCTTTTCTTTATTATTCTATTGTTTTATTCATTTCACCTTTTGGCGTAACATATCCAATCATATATTATGTTTTAACTTTAATTTTATCATTAATTTTATTTAAAAACGAAATTAAATGACGATTTAAAGAATTTAAAGATTTTTAATTTATTTTATAAACGTTTTTTCACTTTAAATACTTTATATATGGCCTCTGTTAACATAAAAACTTTTCGGGGTTTTCCCCTCTAAAGGTCACTTACGTCATACATAGAGAATTACGCCGTAAATCGTTTAAAAAAGACATTTAATGCGATCACTTTTTGGTCACTTTTGACCGCGATTCTTATAAAAGATAATCGGACACTCTCTTTATTTATTTCATCATTAAAATATTTATTTTTTTAAAAATAATGATTTTTTTAATTTTTAAATTCGAATATCTTTTTAATTATAAAATAAAAATCGAACAAAATTTGTATGTCATACAATTAATGGTTAATCTTTATTATTCCATCAGAAGTTCAACAGTACTTTATGCAGAACGTGCCCATCCCAAGACTTATACAGTATGTTCAAACATAATTAGTCATCAATGCACAGTTTAATGCGCATATATTTATATGTTAAGCATTATAAACGTAAACACACGCATACATAAGCATTAACGTGCGTATTGATGCCTAATTATGTTTAAACATACTGTAGAGTGTAATATTTTTTAAATAAAAAAAACATTTTTATATAAATAATGTTTAATAATAAAATTTTAGTTTTAAGTTTTATGTTTCTTTTGTTTGTTAAATGTGAAACTTTTATCGGCATTTCTTTTAAATTTTTGACCCTAAAAATTAATTAAAATATTAATAAATTGAAATGAAAAGATTTTAAAATACCTTTACACGTGTATCCTTTGATTTTTTAAACGGTGTATAAGTTTTTGATGATACACTGGGATTTGAATGAAATTTTGAATAATCATATGATGAATAATCAAAAGGTTTTACTGAATCTTTATTTTGTTTAATCATATGTTCGACGGACGCAATTGAATTGCACGGAATGTCCGATCGATTTTTACGATTCTTCGGTAATGACATTTCAATATCTTTTGAAACCACATTTAGAGTATCATTAGATTTTTCGTCATTTTTTTCTATTTCTTTAGTTTCGTTTGAAATTAGCTCCAAATAATGAGAGTATACCTATAAAATGAATATTGAAATACTCTAAATGTCAATGCATGAATCCGTATAAAAAATATTAATATGTGAAACCATCAAAATTTACAAAAAATTATTAAAGTAAATCATAAATACGGAATATTAATATTACACATTACAGTATTGTTGATGTTTACATTTAAATGCTTTCCTATGAATAAAGCAAAGCATAAAGATTAACATGTGTATATTTCTATGCTTTTCTTTATTCATCTTTATTCATGCACAATTTCATTGTAAACTTCAACAATACTGTAAGTGATTGTTTCAAAACATCTATGTATATATATACAATAAATATTGCATTTTATTAATTTAATATACACCGTTATGTAAAGAGTGTATATTTTTCTATTTTTATAGTTATAATTCAATTTATTTATTAATCATACTCTGGAAACATTTTCATTCGATTTATTTTCTGATATAACATTTGTGGGTTCAGTATTCATTTTCTCGGTCTTTTCATTTTGCTCTTTTATCAATTCCTTTGCAATTTTAAACTATAAATTTTATAAAATATTTTAATATATTAAAAAATACTCTTTAATTTTTACTCACTCTTTCATAGGGACTAATAAAATTTGAAATTATTTTTTCCTTTAAATTTACATTTCGTTTGTAATTTACTTTTTGTGATAATATTTTAAAAATCATACTCATGTTCGACTCTGATAAATGCGATATTTTATTATTGGAATGATCTAAAAAAAGAAACATTTTATTTTTAAATGCAATAATTTTTTAATAATAATTTTGAATTTTAAAATAAAATTTTATTTATGATACCGAATGCATCATCCATTAATGTTTGCAGATGCTGATCATTGTAAATATTATATGTATCATGGCGTGATACAGAAATATCATCCAAATCTATCACTTTATTTTTAAATTTTATTAAATTTGACATTTGAATTTGAGTTTCGTTCGTTTTATGTAAATTAATTTCACGCGCTTTTAGTATAATTAAATGAATTTCATTTAATTGCTGTTTTATTAAAGGCGGAATCGGGTTACAACATGCTAATACTCCCTGATGTTCACTAAAATACAATATATGACAACATATTAGTTTATTTTTTTCATAATCTTTGAACATTCTATACCGTGGTAATATCTCTGATATTTTTATTAACATATGATTTGGGAGGACATATCTGAAAATCATTAAAATATAATACTTTTTAATAATTTTTTAATAATTTAAAAAATGAGTTAATATTATGAAATACCCTGTGCTTTCATCCTCATTTCGTGCGATTCGATCTCTCCATGAATGGAGTTCTTTCAGAGCATACTCTTGTTTTGGGTTAAAAATTGTATTACATTTTTTAAGTAAATATTTATAACTCTCATTAGTAAATGATGGTTTTATATATTTCTAAAAAAAAGATTCGTAAATAAAATGAAAATATATGTGTATATATTGAACCTTTAAACAAATGTTTTTCGATCGATCGAAAGCGCATTTTAATAGGTTTTTCGTGACATTTCCTTTGGCAATTAATTCGTTTTTTATCTGTTCATAGATAAATATCAGATAATGAGTGTCTTCACGTGCATATTTGATCATGTCATGGGGCAAAGGTCGTGTCCTCCAATCGGCCAATTGATACTGTTTATTCAGCTCAATATTACAATAATGCTTTAATAAAAAGCTTAAGGACACGTGAGAAAAGTTTAAGAGTTTTGCGGCCTGACCCGTGTCAAACATGTTCACAATGTAAAGACCAAAGTCACGCTGAAGCCATTGAATGTCCATATCAGCGCCGTGAAAAACCTATAATTTAAGCATTTTTATATTGATTTTTAAATTTATATGTTTACTTTTAAAATTGAGGGTAAAGTAAATGACTCATTCAATATGTGTAAATCATTTCTCAATTCCAAAGTATCAATTATATAATCCATTGAACGTGTGGATATTTGCATGAGACACGTGAATCCCTGAAACGATCTGAACGAATGATGCTGTCAATAAAATAACATTAAATTAAAATATAAATCATTATAAAAAGTCAATTATCACCTCTAAATCTATGGCTATTTCTTTACATTGCTTTAGATCATCTGATAATTCATTTAAAAGATCAATCGTATTTATAAATTTATATGGTGTTTCATCGACAGGTTTCGGCATCTATAAAATAATGTAATTTATAATAATTTAAAAAATATATCGATTTATCATAAGAGAGTGTATGATAACATGTTATAAATGTATTTAATACCAAAGGGATGGTGATTTGTAAAAAGCAATCATTGGGCTCAAACTTTTCAATTTCCACTTCATACGGATGCGAATATGATTCATAACCATCATCGTCAATTTCTGGTAAAATCGACAATGGTTTAATGGAATTTGGTTTATAACTAATTTTTGGAATAAATGGTGCTTTAGAATTATCGATTTTATCTTTAAATTTTAACTGTGGTCTTTGAATAGTTTTCGCTGAAATCAGATTTATTTCTTTAAAATATTTCGCTTTTAATGACTTATTCCATGACGCGGTCGTTACGTTTGAAACCGTAACACTTTTTTCTTTATTCAGAGTCTTTAATGACGCCATTACTAAAGCCGCATCTTTCTTTTTGAGACCATCGGCATCATCTAAAGAATTACCCTAAAGTAATACATATTATTAATGCTAAAAAATCATTAAATTTGGTGAGGATCTGTCACGGATCATGTGATCAATGTTTACGTACGTGATCATACTTAACAATGGTTTTAAGAAATGAAATATAAGAGCATAAATGTTTTATTATTATTGTTTAAGTTAGCTCTACACTAACATTAGTTAGATAAACAAAAGCACGTGCAGGAATAAGTTTAGAAACACCATCAGCAGATTTTAGTCAAAAAATTAGTATTATAAATGGACAAATAAATGTGCATTTTCAAAATAATCAAAAAATAGCATTTCAGTAATAGTGTTTTCATAATCTTCATATAATGTATGTCATGGAAATATGAATGTACCTCAAAACATAAGAGCACTTTTGATCTCATCTTTGATTTGTAACTCGATATTCGACGTGCTAAATTGTGAATGTCTCATGATATAAGAATCATAAAAAGAAGTAATTAACTAAATAAGTAAATGCCCCGATTTTTGTTTCAAAACATGCTACAAAAGTGCCATTATAATGTACCGAAAAAACACATCTGTAAACATGATTCACGTGCATTTTGAGGAATCACATGATACACGCATCATTTTTAAAAGAAATTACATACGATAATGTCAAACATATGATCGTTTAATTCACAGATTTTATCGAATTTATCATCATCATCCATTTTTTTAAAATTTTTTGATGCGTTTAATTCACCGTCAATTAATTGTGAAATTCTTTTTTAAAATAAAATTTTAAAAATCTAAAGATTTATTTTAAATACAAAAATATGCAAAAATATGCTTTAAATGATCATAAAACATACAAAGATAATGCAGTGTCCGATTCGTGTGTCATCATTTTTGAAAATTGCGAATGATTATTATAAAAATGAAATTCTGAGTGTGGAATCGCATTAACGCATTTTGTGGCGTTTTTGACCGCAGCACAAATATCCTTTCAAATAATAAACATTAATATTTAATTATTCATAATACGGTATTCTTACATCGCATAAACTGTTGATATTCGTGTCCATTTTTAAATTAAATTCTAAATTTTAATTCATTTACACTTTTATTAGAAATTTTAGAAATTACTTTTAATGCATGTGCATTGAGGATATACAAAACATAACATGTTTCACTGTGACATGTAGTGTTGGCACGAAACTCCCACTCCCGGAGTATGAGGAGTTTAGGGAGTCGGGAATTTAAGGAGTTTAAGGAGTTTATTTTTTCGCTCCTTCGCTCCCGACACAAAGGGGCGGAGCCATATACGTCATATGTTATTTTATTGGTTATATAATGTGAGCACTTATGACGCGTTTTAAGCATGTATAATTACAAATGCCATCTTTAGTTAAAAAACAACAGTAAAAGTACAGTTAACATGTGCTTTTAATTTAATAAAATATTTTATTAATTATATTTAATTTTCAATATAATTTTTTACAATTTTAAAACGTATTATTTTAATATTAAATGTAAGCTCCGATTTAAGTATAAGCATCTTATTTTGTGTTTAAACTCAATTATACTAAAATAAATTAAGAAATGCCCCGAAATGCAAAACGCATACGATTAA
>JAQIXB010000048.1:0-34686 GCA_034697405.1 Mesoplophora pulchra | reverse complement strand
TCAAAAGAATGTGAAAGTGGTGAAAGTGGGACCATCGGGATCCACGACTCTCATCAAAAGCGAAACGTCAGTGAATCTCTCATGTTATGAAAGAGTGTCATAAAAATGCTTTTTTTTGCATTTTTATGCGCCCATAATATTGATTAATACAACAGTTAAACGAAGTATTAAATGAACATTTTAATAATCATGTCATTTAATATAAAATGCTCAATCACTTTCATCAGCATTTATTTAAATTTTAAATTTTATTCATTTAATTTTTTAATTTTATTTAATTTAAAATTTAAATGATGTTTGATTATGGTCTAAAACAACAGTATGAATACGAATTAATGCCGATTTTAATTATACGGATCTTAAGGTGATGTTTACATATTCTTTTATTATAATACCATATGTATAATTGCATTACAGTGTATGTATATTCACATTTAACTCGAGATTTAAATGAGTATATTTTACGCCATAATTTCAATGCTTTATTTTAATTACAGTGTTCATTTAACATATCTCGAGATATAATCGCGCATTTTATTTATTTATATGCGTCTAATGTTTAACTCACGATAAAAGCTTAATTTACATTATTATTAAAGATAAGTTAATTATAAGTTATTTTTACGCTTAAATTTGTTTAAAGGTTACAATATCATGAGATTTTAGTGTAATATCATGATTTTTAAACTCATGATATAAGTACGATTTACATTGTTACATACATATGTGTGTTTAAGTTGCTTAATACACTTAATACAGTAAAACCTCTTAAAAGATACAATTGCGAATGCTATAAAGGATACTATTAAAATGTTATAATTTCATGATATTTTAAAGTGATTTTATGTGTATAATGTTTAAATATTACAAAATTTTTATTTTATTTAAAAATTATATTTATTGAATGATAAGAATTTAGTTGATTTTTATTGCATAATTTAAAGAAATGTTAAAATTTTTCATTTTAAAGTTTGTAATTTTGGTATTCGCAAATAAATTTCTCATTTCACTGATGACACTTTTTGTTAAACGATTATTTTCGATCACAGATATGAGTGTGACTTTCTTTAAATGCGATAATTTCGTGATGCATTTTAAACTCAAATCACTGATATTTGACATATCAATGGTGAAATTCATTTCTTCGATATTATTGATCATTTGAAAATTTTGGAAAAAATTATCTGTCATTTCAATGAAATTAAAAGAATTGTCATAAATATATAGGGTTTTAATTATTTCTAAATTCTTCGCCATTCTTAAAACACCATTATCAATGTTAAGTTTATTATCTGAATATACATTAATTAAAAGTGAATTGAGATATCGTAATGTTCCAAAAGATCTGAATATATTTGAAACGTCAAAATCATTAAAAAATTTAACTGAAATATTCAAATGACTGATGTTAGGGCTCTTTATGCACAATTCACTTATATCTTCAGATGTAAATAATGTATGAAAATTTTCATTTTTTAATAACAATTTTTTTAAATGAATAAACCCATTCTCATGACATAAGAAGTTTTTAATTCTCAGACTTTTATCATTCACTGTGACACTCCATTCATTGCTATTAACTAAATCTATTGAATCTATGTTTGGGCATAACTGAAAAAAGTTAATTAAACCATCGCCTGAGATTCGTCTGTTAATTTGCAATTTAATATGCTTTAATTTAACATTAAATGAATTTCCCATTAATAATAAATGATGGTCATTTAATGGGTCAAAAAATTTCCTCATATTTATTACTAAACATTCAATGAAATGACATTCATTAGTAATTAATTCAATTAAATTTCCGATTCCGATCAAATGAGTCATACACAATGACCTTAAATTTGGACATATTTGAATCATATTCTTAATGAATACATTTTGTTTCATCACAACATTCTGATACAATGTATTAGTGTCATTTCCATTAATTTCGTACATTTCACGAATGTTTCTCCATACATGATCTTTAATATGATTATAATTATTATTAAAATTATTTAATTCATGCTCTTTATATGAACATAAATAATCAGAATCAATTCCGTAAAAAGCGCATCTTTCATCTTTTAACGATTCTTTTGACAGTTCTTTCCAATGACTGCATACTGTGGACATTCGTGTCTTTTCAAAAATCGAAAGATTCGAAAATATCTGAAGAATTTCTATGTCATTCATCATTATTATATCATATTAAAGTCAAATTTCTTATATTTTATAATTTTTTAATATCGTTTTTTAAAATGACTTTTTTTAAATTTTTAAATTTTTAAATTTTTAAATTATAAAATGACTATAAATTGATTTTAAAATAAAAATTCAATTCAATTGTAAAACACGTTCATATTTTAATTGTTATGTTAAAATTCATAAATATATCATTTTATAATTTAAATGCTATAATATTTGCAATAATTAAAGTATGATCATAATATTCCGATATTATTATACTTAAAATTTATAAAAATAAAAGTTATTCCTGAATAAATAGTGTAATACTAAAATGTATAAAATTATTAATTAAATTTTTGCAAAAATACCAATAGTAATAGTAAAAGTATTTAAAAATTGTGAATAATTTGATTATATGCGCTATGATAGAATTAAATATAATAATTAACAAAATTATTAAATAAATCATATAATGCGATGCGCTTAAAAAGTTAATAAAATTTATAATCCAAAAACGATTTTATTTTTAACGGTAAATAATTTTACGGTGAATATAAAATTACAATAATTTTAATTCAAAAATATATTTTAAAAAAAATTAAATAAAATTTAGTGCATCACTGACAAAAATATCTGAATATATTTGAATTTATTATTTAATTATTTAATAAATTTTAATATATTTTAATATAATAAAAAACATAACATAATGAATTCGATTTATTTGATTGCGATAAAACGATTGAAAAAAATATCCTGAATTATAAGGCATTCATAACATTTATAACAATATTTTTAAAAATTCAAAAAAAATGGCAAAAAATTTTAAAATTAAATATTATATAATAATAATATAATTTTCGTGTATATGTATAGTTAAAATACGATATTTCAAATTAATTGAAAATGACTATAATAATTCAATTGATTTAACAGATTCTTAAATTTAATTATTTTCGATAATATGTATTTACATTTTTTATTTATATTTTAATATATTTAATAAAATAAAAACATTTAATGTGAGTCTTTCAATTTTATTTTTCATTTCCAAATCATTTCTATTAAATTATTGTATAAATAAAATATTTAATTATAATTTAAACGTTTTTATTCATTTTACGCTGAAGAATATGATGTTTGGGGCCATCGGTGGCGAATGCTGATGGTGCGGGGACCCAATATGGTGTTTTAGTCTTTTTTATCGTTTTCTTTGACTTTTCTTTCGATGCACTTTTAGATAATGGTGATTTTTCATGGTGATTCGTCTTAAGTAATGACTGAACATTGTATCTATTCCCAGTGTTTAATTCTTTTGTTTCATAAATTTTCGACACATCCATTGTGTTCTTTTCCCTCTTTATTTTAATCGGCATTTTCTGAAATAATATTTAAAATTATAATTAACATAATAATATATTTATAATTATGATTTCATTATTAATGCATACATCGGAATTTTCGGTTAAAAATTTCGCAATATCTTTGGGTGCCATCGGAGTCTTTATAATGATGCCATTAGAAGGCCATTCCTGTGTATTCATTGTTGAATTTGAGCTCAGCATATTACCATTTTGTAAACTATCAGCAGATATTACTATTTTATCATTATTATTCGATAATTGTGAAATATTAAGAATGGCATCATCGGAAATGTCTGAATTTTGTGATACTGAAACTAAATATTAATTTTAAAAATTTAAATTAAGTCAATAAACAGTTAATACCTGTCATTGAATTGGGCATTTTAAATGTATGTGATAATGATCTGTTTGCATTATGAATGAGATTCTGTGGTATTTTAGGTTTGGATATTATCTGAGGATATCTGAGTATGTGATGATCATGTGAAGGACCCGATGCCATCGCTGTGATTCTTGGAACTTTCGGTACATTGATAATGGTGGGCATTGAGGTAGAGGTGATCACTTCATTCGTAATATCATTAGACGTGACTACTGAAACATCAAAATATATTTATATTAAATTTTATTCAAAAAAAGACATAATATACAATTATTATTGGTTATGTTTATTGATTCATGGGCCGTCGTGTTAATAACAATCGTCGGTTTAACGACAGTCGGTCGTGTCGTTAATATGGGCTTTGCACCTATACACAAATATACATTAATATTATTTTCATTTTTATTAATTTATATTAATTAAATATTAAATGTTACCTCTTAAATCACTTTCTTCAATCATATTATCATCGATTGGAATTATCAAACTTTTGAGAGCACCATTTGTAGTGATGACATTAGATGACGGCGCATACATAGTTTCATGTGAATTATTCGCAGAATTCATTGAATCGATGTTCGAATTAACATTAGGAACTGTTACTATTGAGACCATAGGTTTGGGCAGAATTAGCCTCTGATGTGCCGCTGTAAAATATGTTTCTTTTGTACTTTTATTTAATGACACTAAAGGCTTTGCTATTAACGATGTCATCTCTTTAGTTCTTTGATTCAATTGTTGTAATTCTATTAAAATAATAAATAAAAAAATATTGTGATGTTTAACTTAATATTATGCGCACATTTTTTTTAAAAATGCTAAACATTTAAATAAAATCACGTTTATTATTATAATGGTCATTGCAAATATGTTAAATTTACATTATACATTAATATATTGTAATATTAATAGACAATGCGCTTCAGTATATTTCCATTCATTCCTCTATTAGAGTTACGTTTAGATCTTAGAATTAGTGCATCACTGTAATCAGTATACACATAATGTATATTAAACATGATTGAAAATATTTTTAATCATATTCAGCCATAGCGTGTATTAACTTATTTTTTTGTTTAAAATTTACTATTAAATTTGATAATAAACCAAAAAGTATTATCGAAAATTCTATATACAGAAAAATCTATAGGAAACTAAACTATAACATAATATGTAAATTATAAATTAGTAATTACATTAAAATTTGAAAAAAGTATTAAAATTTTGTTTAATATAAAAATTTAGCATTTTTACAATTAAAGTCTACTTTTATTATAGTGTCAAAATCCAAAATTTTTTAATTTTAGGAAATGATTCCCGAATTTTAAATGTGATTTTAAATGCGTATAATGATTAAAAATTAAGTCATTAATTAAGTGTGCATTTAATGACTTAATGTTAATACATAGTAAATAGTTTAGTACATACTTTTAGCTTCGATTTCTTTCCTTTTTGCCTCTAATGCTTCTTCCACCTTATAACATATGCTATTAGTGTATGCATTCATAACTTCATTTACAATTTTAATAGCGTCGGGTTTCATTTCTGATAAATTTTAATTTAATTTAACATTAAATTTAATATTATAAATATTAAATTAAATATAAAAACGACACATACCTTTTTGAGTGACTTTTGCACACACTTTTAGCTTTTTATTCCACATTATTAACAATCGTTTTATATAATTTAATTGACCATCCCTTTTGTTTAATTTGGCAATGGTTTCAATAGCCTCATTGATCACTTCCAATTTGTTAGGTTTCGGTGTAATTCCTTTTTTTGCATGTAATCTTCGTTCGGGTTTAATGGTATAATACAATTCATGTAACAATATTTTGACATTTGCCCTTTGAATAGCAGAATCTGATATTCGTATAGTAACAGGTTTTTCACTATTCGATGAGGTGATAGTTGACGATTGTGAAGCCATTGAATAGAGAGATGTGAATCCTTTGTTGGCTTTGATACGCTTTTTATTAGACATTAATTTGATTTGTTTTAGGCGCTGATGGGGTATTTTCAAAGGATATTCCTGTATATGTGAGGGTGTACTGCATTTAGTGTTCGAATTAATCGTTTTCTTTTTCATATGCCGCAAAAGTGACAATTCATTCGTCTGTATTTTCCTATTGACACTTTTGGCCATAGTCTTTTGTGTTTCTGATTGAAGAGTGCTTTCATTTCTGTGTTCAATTTCCAGTTGTCTCTGATGTAATTCATGTAAACGTTTCTGTTCCTCCTGAAGACGTCTCTTCCCCATTTTGCCCTTTTGTTCGATATCGGGAATGATCCATTGATTGCCCATTAAGAGACTAGACTCATGGTAACGTGACGGCAGTCGGATTTGTCTTTTTGAGCGATTCATGGCAATGATCTTTGCTAAATCCACGTCACGATCTTTGCGACACCGTCCCACTTTTTCAACATTTTGATTTATTTCATTTTTTGCTAATGATTCGCTTATCTTTGGTGATGATGATTCATTATTTACTGAAACAGTGCCGGTGTCAGTGATGGTATTTTCATCGTGCACTGTATTAACGCCTTTAGATTGAGTGTCAATACATTGTAAGGCACTTAAAGCATAACGCGCATAATGATCGTCCATAATTATCGATGGCGTTTGAAATGGTCTCAGAATATGGAAATTATTAAGAGAATCATTGAAATATTCTGTGTATAAAAAGTCTAAAAAATTCTCATCATATTTTTCGTAACGATCATCGGGCCAATGAATGTCTTTAATTACAGTTAAAGTGTCATCGTCATTCATTACTGCTTTTGAATTACTAAATGATGATTGCTTTTTTGGTGATGAATAATTATTCGTCACAAAATGTTCAAACTGTGGATTCACAAATAAATCGCTTTTATTTTTAGACCCTTTGGGACGTCCCAACTTTTTTAGAGGTGAACCCACAGGTGAAATATTATTATTACCGTTTTGAGGCAAATCTCTTGAGCTTATGTCAGGCATTTTCAATACTGACGCTGAAAATATGGGAGAATCTTCAGGCGGTGGTGCAAAATCGGGATTTAAATGATTTAATTGTAAATTCGATCGGTTATTCTGAAGATATCCGTCTAAAAAATCACTCACAAATGCCGATTTTGATTCACATTTATTAATACTTTCATTGTTTAATGGTAATAGATCATGGTGTAATGTGATGGGTGTTAATTTTGGTGGTAACGGACTAAATATGTGTGCTTTGGAATCGCATTTTTTCGATTTATCATCTTTGAATGCGAAGAGTTTTTCGCGCCATCCCTTGATTTTAGTGATATCATTAGTTTTTGTGGGAATTATCACTTTTTTTAATCGGCCGTATTTATTGAATTTCGTGTGATCAAAAGTACTAGTATTTTGAGGTCCTCTTTTTGAATCATCCATTTTCGCATATAATTTTAAATCATATTCAGTTTCAAATGAAATAAATTCAATGCCTTCAATGAGATCGGATTCACCTTTAGGAGCATCAATGCTGAGGTCATTATCGTTTAATGGTGGCGGTGTACTATATTCTTCTAATAATAGCGGTTTAATGGGTTTATGGGCAATTAATTTCGGGGGTCGTGAAATGGGCTTTAAAAATATTTCATTATCATTATTATCACACACATTTGATTCAAAATCAAATTCATCATCGAAATTGTTTATTGAATCATCATTTTCTGACGTGAAAATCGTTTCGAATTCAAAATTCGTTAGTGTATGGTCACTGGAAATTGACCATTCATTTGATTGCGTTAATTTAACGCCATTCTCTTCTTTTTTCGGTGATTTTACTCTTTTTTCAAATGTTAGTTTATTTTTAATTTTCTTTTTTGTACTTTTAATTTCACTTTTTAATTCACTATTACTATTGCTATTAACTAATGTTTTGTCTTTTGGCGGAGAATTTCCGGCGCTATTCCGTGATAATTTCTTTTTCTTAACTTTTTTCACATTTAAATCATTTTCTATAAAATCACATTTTAAATGTTCAGTCATATCCTCATCATGAATCAATTGCACTTTAATCGTTTTGCGTTTATTGCGACAGCAATGGTCTAATGCCGGGGAAAGTATCGGCGGTGATATATCACCACCGCCACTCTCTAAAGCACCGCAACTCAATGAAGAGCTGTTTTCGCTCAGTTCAAAGGGTAGTTCTGGTACTAGTGTTGGCATTTCATTAGATTCACTAAAACTATTATCCGTATCTATTTTAACGCGTGACTGTTTTAAAGACGGTTTTGCGGCATTCATTTTCTTTTTCTTAACTTTAATTTTCTCTTTAATTTTAACTTTTTTATCGCACTTTTTCTTAATTTTTTTCTCAATTTTTTGTTTTTTTAATGGTGAACGCTTATCTTTGACGCCGTTTCTTTTATTATCATCAAAATTCTCACTGAAACTGAACGGAAAACATTCATTGATCATTGATTTTGATTTATTCATTGATTTTAATTTTTTTTCATTATTTTTAGTCATATCATTCGCACATGATTTTTGCAAAGATCTCGTCACAGATGATGGGCGCTGCATCTTTAGCATTAATAATACGCTGCGCCCTAACTATGTATGTATGCACTTTTTAAGTAAACATTTTCTATTTTAATACAATGTTAATACAATGGGCATTCCCCGAATTTAAAACATATCATTGATTGTGAATGATGAGTAATAATGGTAATAGTAACGGTAATAGTAATATAACAGCGCAATGTATATATTGAAAGAGGAAAGGAAAGGAATGAAATAGAAAAGAGATTTAAAATTTAGTTAATACTTTAGTATCCAATTATTAATGATAAAGAATCAGCAAAAAATATTTAGATATTTAGACATTTATATATATATAAATAAATAATAACATATATAAATGAAAATATAAATTTAAATGCATTAATAATAAATCATTAGAAAGTAATTGAAAAATGTAAACATAAATAAAATTTTATTACACATAAACATATGTTAATGAATATTAATATTTTAAGAATTTTTTGTCATTTAAAAGGAAATCTTTCATTTTATTCATTAAATAAACGATAAATGAATGTAATTAATGATATAAAATATTTAAATATAATAATATTTTATTATTTTTATGAAAATAATGAATATGATAATAAATGAGAAAAGAGCTCTTTAATCGCGCAGAATATGTATGTTCTTAAATATTATCGCATAAAATAGTCATTTCAATTATAGTGAATTATATTATACAATATATTTATTGTTATAAAATGAGAAAAAAGCAATGGAAATATAACACGTATATATGAATATATATGAAATATATATGCATATACTAAAGATATGTATATATATAGTTATATAGAATTATATATATATATATATATATAATACATATATTCATTTGCGTCGCATCTTTTTTGTTTGGAAAATGCACAAATTATTTTCTAATCAATGTTCAGATAAACTTATAATATACACATGAAAATAGCACAAAATACATATTATGAGCGTTTATATAATATTAGTATATAATAAGGGAATGATTAAACGCGTGTTTAGTGGAAACACGTGTGGAACAAAAGGCAAATGCGACACGGTTTTGGGATCATAGTTTTTCGATATAAAATAGCATTAAATAGCATTAAATAGCATTGTGTTGCACAATGGTACAGTACGTGCGTACGAAACGCGTACGGTGCGGCGCATTTAAGCAGCGGTGTGTGCGTTTCGATATATATATGTTCACACCGCGTTCTGTTGAAATGTTTAAAAAGAAAAGTTTAATCATAGGTTTACATACCTTTGTGATGCGGTTAATGCTCAATTAATCAATGGTAATCATGGCCATGGTATTGGATCAGATGTGAATGAATAATGTTAAGAGAAAAGCTGCGATTATTGGGCACTGTGAAACTGTTAAAATGCATTATGTTAAAGTCTACGTCCTAAATGAGTGTATATGAGTGTATTGAAACTCAAAGAGGGGGGATGCTCAATTCACGCATTCACCTTTTCTCAAACAATTGCCGTATTCTATCATCATACACTCTTTTTATGTCTCATTTCACAAATATTTCCATTTTTTAATTCATTTTTACATTAAAAAACATTTAAAGACATCATTTAAAACTATTTTCACGCTTTTAATTTCTCATTAATGATCAAATTAATGAGGAAATGTCAATAGAAAATATGCGTGTGTCATTTCAATAGAGTAACATACGATTGAGAAAATGGTGTGTGATGAGCGCCAATTATAAAACAGCGTCTTTCATTAGTTTTAAATTCACCTCTCAATTAATTCCGTCGTTTATTCTCTCGATTTTTATGCGCATATTATTACTTTTATCATTATCTAATTATTTAATACAAATTTATTACGTTTTTATGCTTTTTTATTCGAAAATGTAACGCTAAATACTTTTTCTATACTATAGCTATGCTATACTATGCTATACCATTAAAACGCATTCACTTAATCTTTCGCATTAATATATTTGCGCTTTCAATATATTGTATTCTATGGCATTATGCTATTACATTATGCTATTACACGCTGAAAAGCATTTTCATTACATGTGTGATCGTTGCGACCTCTGTATTCTCATCATTTCATTATTTTGTGTATGCCAATGTTGCAATGTGTAAAAGGAAATACACATCATCCTCGTTATAGTGTACAATAAACTCATTTTCAATTAATAATTTCATTATGAATATTTATTTATTTATCATTTTATTAAAATGACAAATATATGCATTTATATATTTTATCTTAAAAATGATTTTATAAAAATATGGTCATAAATTTAATTGAATTAAAAAAATTAAAAATAATGAATGTTAACTGAACATAGTGTTATCACACACTAAACGTATACATTTATGATACGACCGTTTACATTATATACATCATCATCATTCACATATCAAAATTCTGTCATTAATTATTTATTTGACATTCGTTTGATGATGGTTTTTTAATTAATTTCAAAATTAAGAAATAATTTGCATTTTACAGATGTGAAATTTTATTTAATTTATTTATTAATTTATTTTTATTATTTACTTAATTCATAATTTAAATATTTATAATTTAATTGTAATAAATTATTAGTAAAATACGACCAAAAGTGGGAGTGCACCGTACAAATGTATGCATATTACATGTGTTTATTTTTTATTTTTATTTAAAAAATATATTTATTTATACATAAATCTAATTATTTATTAAATAATAAATAATAACGATCGATTTATAAAGACGCATATATACAAAATCTGTATATAAATATTATTTTAAACGTAAAAATATAAAAAAATCCAAAATTAATGGTGAATGATCAGATGGGTCTGTTGCCTTTGGAATTCACCGATTGTCTCACGGATTCACCGTATTTTCGTGAGAATCTTCATGCACATGAACGGGAATTGGACCGAACGTCACAGGCCATTAAATGCCTCATTAAAGAGGTTAAAGATCTACTTTCAGCCGCTAAAAGTGAGTCCGTCACGTGATTGACACGATGATGATGAATTTAATGATTCCTATGATTAAATAGCATTGAGTCGTGCACAGCGGAGTTTAGCCAATACTTTGAGTACGTTCAGTTTCGATTGTATTGGGAACAGTCAAACGGACGATGAAATTGTGATATGTGAGCATTGCTTTCTTTATCTTCATTATGATCCATTATCATGATGATAATAATGACCATACTTTTAATTAACGAAATGATTGATTATTTTGATGTTAAATAGCGGGTTCACTCAAAGAATTTGGACGTTTATTATCCACGATCGAAGATGAAAGGGACAGAATGGTATTTTCAACATTTATATATACTTTTATAGTACACATTTGCTATTTATTTTCTTTGATTTTTAATTTATATAATAATGTAATTGAATTTTGATGTTAAAGTTGGAGAGAGCGCATTCGACGTTTATTGAACCGATCGAAAACTTTCGCAGGGAACAAATCGGAGGTGCAAAGGTAATAAACTAAAGCATTGATACTGTATATTGATTTAGTAACTAAATTAATGATGAATTAATTTGATGACTAAGGAGGGAAAAAAGAAATTCGATAAAGAAACAGCTCGATTTTGTCAAAACTTAGAACGACATTTAAATCTGTCGACAAAAAAGAGCGAAAATCAGCTGCAAGAGGTTAGTTATGTAATACACTAGTAATACACTAGTATTAGATTTGTCCATATGCACTAAAAGGATATCACATAATTAAACACATAAATTGAAAGAAACATTATTATAAAAATTCAATAATCGATATTTTACGTATTTATTTAATACGATTCACATTTAATATTTGTGATTTAAATTAAATTAAAATTAATTAATTGTACATAATTATAGAGAATTGAGGTTCCACTGTATTCTAAATGTTGTTTTTAAAGAAAAAATCGATAAATGAATGAAAAGATTCTGCGTAAAAAACACTATGTTTATACGTGTGATAATCGATCGATATATAAATACGCGTATATTTTAGTGAATACATTATTGACATTGTGATGTGCATTGATATTCACTGTTTTTTAATGTACTTTCATGTTTTGAGCTCAAATCATTAGTCTCTTATTTATTGGAATGACAAAAATAAGAATGTTTTCAGAAAATAGTATTAAATAATCAGATCATTATTGAGTAATAAATATTTAGTTTACATAATAGTGTTTTTTGATTTTTATTTTATAAATTCACGTATTAAAATGTGTGGCATCAGATCGCCTATGGCGTAATTATATATTTAAAATATTATTTTTATTTAAATTAAATTAAATTTATTTATAACTAAATAATTGTTTACTAATAATTTGATGTACTAAATGAAGGCTGATGCCAGTTTAGAGATGGAACAGCGGTACTTTGTTCAGGCATCATACGAATACGTACTTAAGCTTCAAGAGGTCCACGAAAGAAAGAAATTCGAATTCGTAGAAACGGTACGTAATCACAGGCAAAATTTACTTAATTCGCTAGTTTATGGTGTAAAAATATTGTCACCGCACGTAATGTTTACATATTTATGCCTAAAAATAATGCGATTATTATAATATAATTTTTTGATCTCAATATTTATATTGAGATTAAAATGAATGTTTATTTTATATGATGATGATTTTAACTATAGATTGATATTTATATGAATAAATATTAAATTATTATTATAAATATTTTAGATTCTCAGTTTTATGTATGGATGGTTAACTTTTTATCATCAGGGTAAATATTTTATACATTTATAGTGAATATATACTCTAAGTATATACTAAATATATACTAAACATATATAAATGTAATAAATGTATAATTGTTTCTCAGGACACGAAGTGGCAAAAGAATTTAAGTCTTTTATGACCGATTTGCAAATACGTTTACAGAGGGTATGTATATATATATATATATATATATATATATTTAAAACAAATATTTAATATATAAAAAATGAAATTTATTTTATAATATAATTAAATTTAAAAAATGATTATTATTTATTAGTGTTTTTATTTATATGTTTAAAAAACTTATCATTAATGTTATAGACGCGTGAGAATTACAGAACGACTCAGGATGAGACTGAATCATTAATGAATAAAATGTTAGAATTAAGAAAAACGGTATTTAAAAATATAATATTATTAATTAGTATATATTGCTATTAGTATATAGTGCTATCCTTTTAACCTAAATTATTATTTTTTTATTATATCTAACTTTAGTATTATTCTTTTTTTGCTTTAATTTATGCATGTATATTATTGTTTATTATGCACATTTTGTTGCTATGCATTTAAATTTTATTTATTATTTTAATAAATAATGATTTAAAATTATTTATAATAATTATTTATATTTACGGTGAAATTATTTTACATATGTTTATATTATAATTTTTTGATTTTATGTTTATATTTTGATTTTATTTTCAATTATATAATAGAAGCCCCAAGACCCGGGTTCATTAAACAAAATGTATACCCGTCAGGGATATTTATTTTTAATGGAAAAGAGTATGTTATATTACTAGTTTTTGTTAACTAAATACTAATTGAATTTTGCATTTAATACTGACATAAATAGAAGCGTTTGGTACATCATGGGCTAAACACTTTTGTCAGTATGAGAAAGAGAATCGCCATTTTACAATGATACAATACAATCAAACAGTGGGAAAAATTGTAAGTTTCATATTAAATTATCTTTTATTATATATTTATTTATAAAATATTTTCATTTTTTAAATGATGTATTTATTTAATAATAAATTTATGATAAAATTTATTACATAAATGTGATTTCTAAACGATCATTATATCGGAATAAAATAAACTTTTAATACCTTTTAATTACTCTTTAATATTTATAAATACTTTACAAATATAAAGCATATAATTAGGAAGTCATTAAATAGAAATTTTGAGATTAACTTTTAGCATTGAATATGTTATAAATTTTTAAAAACTTTTTTCTAATTACTTTGTGTGGGAAATTAGGGGTGTTTTTTTTCGCCCCCGAAAATTATAACTAAATCTAAGTAAATTTTTAGTTTCAAATGACGGTAATATTAAAAAAAATATTTTCTTTTTATAAATTATAAAACTTAATGTTCATAATGAAAATTGATCTATAATTTGGTGAAATTTTATAAATTATTTTATTACGATTTAGTATTTACTAAAAATAAAAGATGACATAATTATGAATTAGTATTTTTGAGATGATTTATTTCGATAAAATTGTGAATGTAAAATAATAATGATGATTTTAGATTTCATCGGAAAAAATTACATTAAAAGAATGCATTCGTCGTATGTCAGAATCTATTGATAAACGATTCTGTTTCGACATTATACCGGTGGAAAAAGCGAACACTCAATACACATTTCAGGCGCTTTCAGAAGAGGATCGTAAACTGTGGTTAGATGCTATGGATGGGAAAGAGCCCGTCTCTCAATTAAGTGTCACGTGTGGTGCCAGTGTCAGCACTAAACTGTTACAACAGAGACTCGAAGAGTGCGTTTTGGATGACTTAGGATTTGCTTTTGTGACTAAATGTATTCAATTAATTGAATCGCGGGGTATAGAGGATCAGGGACTGTATCGTGTCGTGGGTGTGGCTTCAAAAGTGAACCGATTAATCCAATTGGCATTGGACAGGAGAAAGGTCATCAGTAATAATCCCATTGAACTTTTTGATTTCGATAATTGCGATGAATATGAAAACAAAACAATTACGAGCGCTTTGAAAACGTACTTTAGAAATTTACCCGAACCTCTAATGACTTTTCGGTACCATAATGCTTTCATTGCTGCTGCTAGTAAGTCTCAGTCTTTATTTATTATTCTTATAATTAATTTGAAATTACTTTTTTTTTATTATTTTCATTGTTTTTTATTTATTTAATTAATACTTTTTATTCAATATTTTTTTTAATAAATAATTAATATCAATTAAATAGAATTATTAAAGATTTGAGCCTATAAATCTTTAATTTTTTGTATTTATTAATTAGTAAATCAAAGGTGACAAAATTTTGAAAATTATAGAATATTACATTTGAAGCATTATATTCTTGAGCCTCATTTTTATTTATTAATTACAGTAAATGGAGCAAATGTTAGAGATATTTTGCAATTAAATACATTTATGCTAATGTTTAAATAAAATATTATGTTATCCATATAATAGAATCTTTACTCAATTTAAATACAAATCTTATCTTACATTTGTTTCATTCACTGTAATCCTTTTCATTGGTATTATTTTAAAATTCTTTTAATGATCGTAATTAATTTTAATAAAATATTTTGTAATATTATTAGAAATTAATAGGCTCTCATAAAATACTTTTACGAAATTCAAATATTTTAGAAATTTTAATATTTATATTTTATAATATTTAAAATTATAAAATATTCATATTCAATTAATATAATTATAAAAAGTTAAAGATTTATATAAATTATTCATATTAAGAATGCAAAAAGTGTATTATATATCATTAGTAAATTATTATTTTTGGACAAAAAATTGGGTCATTTCTTAACATTAATGTTATTTTTAATTATATATTAAAATTTTATTTATTTATAAATTATGATTTTTTTATAATTATTAAAAATATACACTTTTGAATGCCGTCAAAATGTAAGAATCAATATTTATATTAGAAATTTATAGCAATTTTTTTATTGATTAAAATTTTAACATTATTATTTTTTAAGAATTTCATTTTATAATTATATAAAATAATGAATCAAAAAATAAATGTTCGGTTCTAATTTTAGAGATTTTAGCAGTTTTTTCTCTATAAACACATTTTATAATTTTCATACTAATAATAGTGCTAAATAAATACGAACTTAAAATTTAATAAAAATATATATACGAATTTGTTATATATTTATAGTTATTTATTTATTAAATTTTTTAATTTATATTTTTTTTATAATTTATAAAACCAATGGGTTCAGGCTCGAGCCTGAGCCTAGACTCAGCAAAAGTTCGAGCATCTAAAATGTGTATTTATTTTACATGTATATTTAATCCATTATACACGGTGTTCCAATAATAACTTCACATTAGTTTTTATTGGAACAATATTAAACTGTTGTATATAAATAAATATTTTAAATATATTTTATATTAAATTATATAAATTTTATTATTTAAATGTATGATTATATGCATTTAATTAATTAAATAAATTCTTAATGTTTAAACGTAAATTTACATATTTATTTGATTATAGTAAATTCAATATATAAAATAATAATTTTAAATAATCTTTATTTATGGTATTAAAATATTACATTTAATATGAATATATAATTTATATACAGTTTAATATACTTCCCATAGAACCTCATGTGTTATTAGATCACCCTATGCTAAGTAACCTTTAATTGAGATTTATATTACAATTCAATAATACAAAATTTGACAATAGCCAAATTATCAGCATTCATGTAAATGATATTATAGTTTAAGCGCATTTATGTGTTTTAAAATATTTTATAATTATATATTCTATAAAAGTATAGTTTTATAGATTTTTATTAAATTACAATTGATTTATATGTTAAAAATGAGTTTCACATTTTTGCGGCATTATATAGAGGATGCCTGATATATGTGACCATTACTATTTTAGCATATTGTATTATATACTTTATATGGATTAAGTTAGGTTAGGCTAACGTTAAATACGCTCGATAAATTATGAATGAATAACAACACTTAATTATTATAACAAAATTTAGACATAAAATTATATAATTTTAATTTTAAAAAATATAATATAAAATAATTTTTTAAAAAAATGTTTTTATGTAATAACAGAACAGGAAAATAAAGTTCAGCGCATTGAAGCGATACACTGTTTAATTCATAAATTGCCATTATCAAACTTTGAGATGCTCCATTTGTTAATTCGTCATCTGTGCAGGTAATACTTACACTTTTCATTAGTCATTAGCTATTAAATGAATAAATTTGTAATTTTTATTAATGACATTTATAGAGTGGCGAATCATTGTGACAAAAATTTAATGACAGTTTCTAATTTGGGAGTGTGCTTTGGTCCAACTCTACTACGACCTGAAGAGGAAACTATAGCTGGGATTATGGACATTAAATTTGGGAATGTCGTGGTGGAAATTTTGATTGAAAACTGTGATAAGGTATTTACTAAATTATTGTTTATCAGTCTCTAATTATAATAATTATAATAATTATAATCAATAAAACTATTCAAATGATGAAATAATTTATTTTAAAATTATATGTATGCATATTTAATATTTTTATATTAATATTAATGTATATTTTTAATATCTAAATATGTAATTCGTAATTACATTTATTTCGCATAATGTGATATCATAGGTCTTTGGCACTAAACCTGAAAATGTTATTCATATGAAAAATCATGGGACAATTCAACACATGAATGCGGCACCATACGCAGGACCCATGGCCCCTGCGGGTTCACATCCCAATTTATTATATCCGCGAATACCAATCTCTTTTGATCCAAATTCTCCATACGGTACTATACGTGTTCCGTGTCGAAGCAACAGTCATGACCAATTAGCAATGTCATTGTCAAATCAGATTCCACAGCAACAATTTAGAAGACCGTTATATCAGACTCAACAGAGTATACCCCATCAGTTTACCGCACCGTATCCACCACCACCGAACGCCATTACGTATATGCCGCCATATCAACAGTCACAACAATACCCAAACGGCCCTCAAACTATGCACAGACCCGTGAGACCCTCACCCATGTTTAATCCGACACATTGGGGCAGTCAAATGCCTCAAAATCTTTCTCAACATATTAATGAAAATCATAAGGAAAAGTCTCCTTCAACTAGTACTAGCAGCGGTGATTCTGTAAATTATCAACATGGTTTACCACCGCCGCCACAAATGACTACTAGTCCTAGTTCTTCTAATGTCTCTTCAAATTTTCCACCATCTACAGTTAGTTTCTTTACGAATCGACAAACAATTACTAGTGCTGGAACTGTGTCAGCATCAAATACTAATTTATCGAACAATCATCAGAATAATTTAGTGAGAAAAGTACGCACACGATATGCGTGCGTCGGAGAAAATGATACTGAACTTTCTTTTGAACCAAACATGATTATCCATAATGGTAAACTAAAAAAATATACTTATCATAGTTATATTTAGTATTCTTTATTTAAATAATGACAAAATATTTTATTTTTAAATATAATATTAAATACATTATTTTTACTCATATTTTTTTAATATTAAAAATTAACCATTTTTTGACATGGATACATCCTCAGATGCACCATCGTTTTATAAAGATTTTTAAGAATTATTTTAGTAAAAAGATGACACTTTATATAAAATAAGAATTTCATTTAATGTTTTTACAAAATTTGGCTCTGCAACAATAGTATTGATATTTAAAAATTGAATATTAATAAACATTTTAATGTTTAAAATATTAAATTTAAGTTAAAGGAAATACTGTGTAAAAGGAAAGAACATATTAGCAATAAAAGGCGGTATAATTGCAACAATGGAAAAACATCTTAAGATGTATCCATATTTAAAATTTCGTTAATTTTTAATATTAATAAAATAATGAACAAAAAATCGTTCGATATTTAATGCATATAAATTACAGATTTTTAAATGTATATTTATGTGCGTTTTTGCATATGATATCTTTTTCATTGTATAGTATATTTCGGTATAAATTCACTGATTTTATTTAATAAAATTATTAAATATTTATCATGTTAATTGTCATGTTTTAAATTTTTATTTATTTTTTAAAACAATTAATTTATTAAATAAAAACAGTGATATAATTCTCGCGTGATTTACACGTGTTTTTGTTTATTTTATGCAAAACTTAAATGCGTGAATTAAATTACTTTTATTGAGAATTTATACTGAAATACAATATAACGATGAATCAGAAAATTCAAATGCTAAAAACAAATATTTTTTTATATTTTTATATTAATTAATATTAATGAATATGATTTGTTTAGTTCGTCCTTCACGCGAACCGGGATGGTTAGAGGGGTGCTTAAATGGCAAAACGGGACTCATCCCTGAAAATTATGTTGAATATATTGACTAATATATTGACTATTTATAGATATTTAAAGTTAATTATTGCGATTATTTAAAATAATGGTGCCATTTACTTTTAAAATTTTAATTTTTATAAATTTTAGTGAATCTTAATTAATGTATAATGCTTATTTAATATCTTAAAATATATTTTATTTATATATTTATATATATATAATATATATATAAATTATCATTTTAATATCAAAATGAATCAGTATTTTGAATGATCATTTAACAAAAAAAAATTGTGCCCAAATCATGGATCATAAATGTTTTATCATCCCATTGTTGTGCAATCTTTAAATGGATTTTAAAATTTTAATTTTTTATGACGAAAAAAACGCATTTTTATCATCGATAAAAACGAAATAATAAATATTAAAAAATAATTTTTGCTCATCTCATACATTACATGATTTCATTCCAAACAATTGATAGAATTATATATATAAATAATTATATTTATAATTATTATTATAATATATTATTGATATTATTATTGTAATACAATGTAATGTAAATTATATATACTTAGAAATAGTATATATATATAAAAATAATATATATATATATTTTGGTTCCTCTGAAATTTTATATTTGTACATAGTAAATATAACACTATGTGGTTGTGTAATGTGTTTATAATGATTATTTAAAAACCCAATGATAAAACCCTACCTCATGCTATATGCATGATCGAAGTACGTGCGGATTATTTAATCGAATGTTTTATTTAATTTTAGTGCAATTAAAATGATATAAATGTAGAAATAAATAAAATATAATTAATATGATAAAAATTATGTAAAAAGTTAAAAGTTTAATAAATCATAATGATTTATATTTTTTGGCATTATAATGGCATTTCATCATTATTAAGGGTGAGTATAGAGTTATAATGAATCGGAACATAAATGTTAAGAATATTATTGAATTCACTGTAAAACTTTTATTTAATTTAAAAAAAGTTTTTGCATTTACATGTGTATTTTTAATTAAAATTAAAATAAATTCGTATATAATACAATATATAAACAATAAAATGGAAACATTAATTTTTTACATTTTCAAAGAGTTTATAATAATAATAATAATCATGAATTAGTATTTTCACGCATTTTAATGGCACATAATGTATTATTAACATTATTTAATTGTCTTTCGTGTGATTCGAGTGATTCTTTTAAATAATTTAAATGATCATAAACTCTTTTTCTTATGTCTTCAAATTTTACATTCATTTTACTTTTGGATAATATCGAAGACGGTACCACGGATCGCTTTTGTTTTTGGGGCGCATCAATGTCCATGTTAATGGGTTTAGTACATTCAGAGAATATCTGTTTAGTGCCATCATTAGCTAATAGTTGTACCAAAGGCATTCCGACGCCTTTCTTTATCTGTTCTCTTTCCCATCGATCCAATTCATCATCAGAATCAGCTTTAGATGAATGATCATCTTCTTCTTGAGCCATCAAAAACGCCACTTTAGTCTTTTCTATTTCTGCGTCATTATTCACTGTGAAATTAATGCGATCATCTTCGTAATCATCATCACTGCGGTCATTATCATCATCACGGAGCAGACGCGATTGACCATCATCATCGTCATATTTTTCGTCATCATCTAAAGGAATGAATTCAGTGATATCACGTGCCATTTGCCGCTGCTTTTTCAATGCGTATATGGTTTTAGCGTCGGGAATGACGCCTCTTTCTAAAGCACCTCTAAACTCATGATATGATTCATCATGTGCTTTAAGCGATTCCTTTACATTATCGTCCTCATCACTGTCTTCGGTTTCACTTAGGATTTGATCGCCCGAAAATACCCGATTTTCTAATGCATCACTCTTTTCAATGTTATTATTCTCTGTGATCTTTGAATTAATCCAAATCACGTTTAATTCGTCATTTTCCGTCACATTTTTCACATTTTTATTATTTTTATCATTTTTTTCCGTTTTTGTTTTTGTTATTTCTTTATTATCATCGTCATTTTCGTTTAATTTTTTGCGTTTTTCCATGGCCCGTGCCAAACGACGGCTGTTCGCAGATTTCTTTACTTTAAATGTATCGACATTTTCATCTAAAATATTAATTAAATATTTATAAAAATATATTCATATATTAATGTGTATTTATAAATGTAATCATATATTTACCATCATCTTCGTCCTGAAAACTCAGTTTTGGATTCGGTTTTTTATTCGATAATGATGATGATGATGGTGATGATGATGATGATTTATGTGTCTTAATATGGGATGATACATTATGATCGGAACTTAATGATGATGAATTCTGATGATGATGTTTATCATCATCCGATTCATTATCATCATGATCATCGTGTGCCATTCTCTGACGGAATTTACGATTCGACTTTTTAAAGAGTGACATTTCGATATTTATTTATTTATTTATATTTAAATGTCTGTAAAATGTTTATAAAAATCACAATAAAACGATGCGATAATTTCACGATTTATAAAATGTAAAAACCATTCACATATACTGTGATATAAAAAATTATTTTTATTTTAAAATCATTTTTTTAAATTTTTAATTTTATTTCATGATTATAAAAATATAAAATTTATTGAATTATAATATTTATCGAATAAAAAAATTAAAAAAATGAAAATTTTAATTAAAATATAAAATTAAAAATAAACAAAAAATTGCGAATCATTTTTACACATTATATAATGATGATGCATAATAAAGCGCCTATTGTCACATGTGTCAATGTTTTGAATGTAAATAAATGTTTTGACATTTTAAATGAATATGTTTTTAAATTAAAAAATGAAATTTTCAATTAAATTAATTAAATATTTAACATTTTTGATAATTTTTATGATAATATATTTCTTAAATTTATTTATTGTGATATATTATATGATAACGATTCTATGTTTATGCATATTCTGTGCGTACATCGCAATTAAAGTCAATGAAAATGTTATTGCGTCACATTTAACACAATTATTAAATGAAAATAATGAAATTAATTATTATGATATTAAAAGTAAACGTGAAAAGAGTAGACATTTACGTAATGATAATGAAGAAAATTATTTTAAAACAAAAACTTTAATATCGAAAAATTTGGATGAACTTTTGGAGGAAATCATCGATTATATTCTTCGTGATTATGTATATCAATGGTATAATCCTTTAGTCAAAAATGACCATAATCACGTTATTCATCATCACCTTAAGTATGTAATGCTGAGATTCGCATACACCATAATTCGCAGAAAATGATCACTTTAAAGTACAGTACTAATTCGTTCATAGCCGTAATATATAATTTTCCCGATTATAGAATCGCATAGTGCTAAACGGATATCGATAGGGCATAGGTCAGGGGTCATAAATATCATATCGAAATTTTTCTATCATTAAATATGGTGCCGGAATTAAAAAATTAATTTTAAAAATTAAAGTTTCACATTTTGATATTTTTTTATAAAAAAATAAATGATAAAACACATGACGGCAAAAAAATTGAAAAAATGATGTTATATTTCTATTTAATTTATATTACAAATAATACAAAATATTGTTTTTTAAATTTATTTTTAACATATTAATACGTTAATTTTATCACAATTATTTTAGAAATATTCATTTATAATTTCTCTAAAATTATAGCACAATTTTCATAAATACAATTTTCATTTTAAAGGGGCGTGTTTTTGACAAAATTTAAAATTAATTACATATAAATATATTTTATATGTAATTTATTAAAGTAATAAAACATGTGTATTATTGTTTTTTATTAAAATTAAATTATAATGAAAGATTCCTAAATGAGCGTGATTTTGGCATATGATTTTAAAAATAATTTTGCAGCTCAGTTATGAATCAGTTAGTATTGTGTGGTATTTCATTGAATTATTAAAAGTACTAAAATATGCCATAATATTGTATGCATACATTATATAAGATTATGGCCTATGCCCTATCGATATACGCTTAGCACTTTATGATTTTGCAATAAAATGCAATAATAATGATATACTAAAAGAAACACAAAATATCTATTTTTTGATTATTTTAATATTTATTTTAAAATTAATATAAATCGAAACAAAATTTAAAGTATGAAAATCTGCGAATATTATATCGGCTGTGAATAGTACGAATTAATATTTTTTTACATTAAAAATTTTGAAACACAATGGTTGATAATTGTGGTATTTGCGAATCGCAATCGAATTTTATATAATTATGACATACAAAATTTATATATATTATACACGTATAATTACATAATAATGTAATATGTATATTAAAAATAATTATACATGTATAATACATGTACGTATGTATACATGTACATGTATATTTAATTTATTATGTCATCAAAAATGTCAAAACTTAACTATGAATAAAATTTACCATATTTTACTATAATTTAATGATAAATTAAAAATTCAGTGCCGAATGTCATAAAAATATTAAATTCGGCGATGATCTAAATATCTCTAAACTCTGGAATTTTCGACACTTTTTAATGCGTTTAAAATATTATTTAATAATATTTTTATAATATGGTGAATTTTTAGTAACAATTTAAAGATATACATTTTATATGTATATAAATTGGGGCACATCTCGAAATGACAAAATCTCGAAAAATGACCTACACTAAAGTGCCTTTATAGTAAATACCCTTTATTTAAAACTCCGTTATAGTCAACTAATCTTAAAAACCAGTCTTATAATAATGATAAACTTTTGCCATTATAGTAAAATTTCGTTATAGTTAACAACTTTTCTGGTCACAACTATTTTACTATAACGGCACTTAACGTGCCGATTCATATCTGTATCTACATTTTTACCTATTATATTTTTACTATTGGGTTAGGTTGGGTCTTATAACTACGGCGCTTGTATTTGCATTTTTTACTTTTTTTATAGTTTATGTTAAGTTATTTTTTGAGATTTTGACCCAATCCAATATAAATTACATGAATAATTAATAAAAATTAAAAAATGGACAAAAATGAGTGATTTTAGCAAAATTTGAATTTTTTGACATTTCAATTGTTTTTTATCTAAAATTTGACTTAAAATTTACGTCTCTAATAATTAGAAACGAAATTTGGGAGTTAATGAGTCGCGTGTATATGCGCATTCAGTCTGTTGATACAATGAAAGTGATGACATCGAATATCGTAAACCGGTGTCAGAAACACTTTCAGAAACTCAATCACTGTTGGAATGTGTCAAAAGACAATGGACAATCGTCTCTCTCTTCACTTTCAGCATCAGCATTATCAGCATCATCATCAGCATCATCAGCATCATCGCAATTATCGTATTATGCTCTGAGTGCACATCTTTTAAATGAAAACACTGAAATTGAATTTTTACGTAAAATCAGTGACTTTTTAATGTCATTATTATTACCATTAAAATATACGAAATGTAAACCGTTAACACTTTTATTGCGTGAAATTATATCGATTCAATTATTATATAATTCAATAAATTACATATGTGATCCTAATTTTATAAATGAAAAACTTTTAAATTATTTAAAGTATCAAAATACAGAATCGGAACGTCATCGTAAAGCATATGCATACGCAGATACATATGAAGATTTTATTAAAATAATAAACCGATGTAATGATATCGAAGATTTGAAGAGAATGGTGTATTATATCGTTACGGAAATAATGCAATCGACAGTCATAAACAATTTGAAGCGTGAAAGAGGCATAGACTATGATAAGGGTATGTTTTCAGGGCCTATAACAATGGTGAAAGGGGATCAGCTTCAGGCACGAAACCTCAAAAGATACATAAATCAGTTGCGATTCGCAAAGAATCTCTGCGAAAAGAGAATATCATTATTAAGCGGCGGTGATAATCAATTCAATAATTTACCATTAGATTCTAATGATATGATAATATCGCAGCGCAATAAAAAGACAGTTTTAGCGTTTAAAATAATTATGAAATCAGACATTTGTCGGAGTTATTTAAGGAAATTCATGCAATACTCAGTTACGAGCAGCACCATAGCTCCAGAATCTCGTAAATATCTATTACTATTTTGGGAATCTGTGGACCAATTGAGGAAAATGGACAGTGCAAAACAGTATCAAATCGCTAATGAAATCCTAAGACACAATCACTTTATTTCGAGTATTAACGCACACATAAAATTAGCTAAAAGTACGTTAAAAGGTATGGAGGAATTTATTATGGGTAATAAAGGACCCGAATCTTATTTTATCGCTCAAACATCAGTGTATGAAGTATTGGAACATCGATATTATCCATTATTTATTGTAAGTAAAGAATACGATCAAATGATGGAACAATTCTTTGACACTTTAGAAAATCGGAATTTTGAAGAAAGTGTTAAACACAATGAGGATAATAGTGATATATCTAAATATAGCGTAATCCCAAATATTTCATTGTCATTAGCGGATGAATGTGATGATGGCGTTAATCTCTCAATAAATTGTATCATCGATGTACACGTATCTCAATGTAAACAAAAATTAAAAATATCAAAAGAGAAACTCAATGATAAAAGGAATGCGTTAAAAGCATTGCGAAAAGCGGAACATGATCATGGAAAATTATTAAATAAAAATTTTAATGTAAACGCAAAATTAATTCAAATTTTAGAAAAAGAAATCGATGATATTATGATTGAAGTGCAACAATTGGAAAATCATTTGGAATGGACATTGTTGTGGATGGAATCAATCGGTAAATGGGTTGCAAAAGTCCATAGCATAGACTTTAATTCAAAGGATGAATTATTTTTAATCATAATCATTGTCCATCGTAATGATATCGAAGAAAATTCATCGAACGGATGGGTCATTACGCGGACACATCACGAATTCAGAGAATTCCGCGATTTATTAGTTAAATGCCATCCGATCGCTAAAAAGTACGAAACCCCCAAATTTAAGACTAAATTAAGTCAAATAAATGCCAAATATATTCTAAACGTTAAACAGTCACTTCAGTCATTTTTCAATACGGTCACATCTCATGATACGATCTCAAAAAGTGAAGAGCTTTACCTTTTCTTATCTCAAAGTAAAGATTATCTCAGAGTACCATTATCATGTCAACTAAAGGATAGAGAGCGTTTTAGTAAATATCCATTCGCAAATTTATTCGGAATCACGGCACATAATCGATTATCCGCATCTGTACATTCCGTGAGCAGTGATGATGAGCAAATTGATGATAAATTACTTATTTTAGATGATTATGATTTAAAAGACTCAAATTCTAAGGATGACATCGCTGAACCGATCTATAATCTTTTCAGTGAAATCTTTGAATTACGCGGTGTTTACAATATTCTTCGGCGGTCATTAATAACATTTGTTCAGGTCACGTATGGAAAGACCATTAATATACAATTACGCGATACAATGGAATGGATATGCTCTGAATCAATGGTCCACTATTATTTAACATCATTTAAAAACTCATTATGGCCCAATGGTGTTTTGGCAGAGCCAATGCCAGAAAAGAACGATACCGAAAAGAAACAGATACAAACATTAGCAAAGCAGTATTTGCTAACTAGTATACCTGAATTAATTATCAACTTTTTAGGACATAATAATGCGAAAAAAGGAATGTCAAAAGTTTTCGATGCACTGCAGGATAAGAATCTTAATAAACAGCTATTTTATGTGAGTACACTCTCTTTTATTTGATTTTTTACACCAAAACCATGGGCCAAAATTGCAACTGAATTTACGTGTGCCTTTATCATGCATTTCAATAGCATCTTCAAATTCATCTGTAATTTTGGTTCTTAATTTTGGTGTCATCATAATTCATTTTAAATATAAACTTTCGTTTATTATAAAATAACTATGATCACATACATCATATGTATGCGTATTAAAATCTCTTTACTTTAAGTGAACGCATTGTATTTAATATTTATAGTTTTTATCACATATGCGATCATTGAGGGGACTAAATAATGCCTGTCATTTGTTAGTTTATATTGGTTTAAGTACATTTTAAGTATACTTTTATATCAATATGTTTTGTTATACGTCACGTGATGGACATTCTTTAATTCATTTCATTTAATATTTAATAATTTTTTGAGCATTTTATTTGTAAATGCCCATGGGGTAATAAATACAGGTAATGTATAATATACATTGTATATGCTTCTCCCTGTAAAATATATACGCTCTTACGTCACGAACAATAAAATGCAATTTTTTACATAAATGTGCATATAAATGTAACATTATTTAACACAAAACGCATATAAATTATTTATTTTATTTTATTTTTAGGAAATCATCGAAACGTTTATGTTCGAATTCGCACCCGAACTTAAAACTAAACATTTCTAAATGCTTTCAATTAAAATGAAAAAAATAATTTTATTAAAATCTTTATAATTTTCTAAAAATATTCAATTCATTGATTCGGGAATTATTAATTAAAAGTGACAGTTATGTTTAGTCCTCATAAACCCATGGTTCCTGTTGTGGTGCCCATGAAACGAGCTCTTTAGCATCAAACCATAAATCGATCTCTTTTTGAGCACTCTCAACACTGTCACTCCCGTGAACGATGTTTCTATTTTATAAAATTATAGTATAAATTACAGTATTATTACAGTATTATATTATACTTAATTATTAAATATTTTATTTTATGTTAAAATATAAATTATGTTTAATCACGATACAATGCAATTAAATATCTATTATTATATAAAAATAAGTTTTATATGAATAAAAAGTATTTTTATATCAAAGTCAACATTAACTAGCGTTTTACTATTACCTTCCGACCTGAATACAAAAGTCGCCTCTGATTGTTCCCGGTTTTGAGTCCGCGGGATTCGTCTCTCCCAACATTACGCGTCCCGTTTTTACCACATTAAGACCCTCCCATACCTACAAAAGTTTTTGAAATTTTATTTTAAAATTTTAAAATCATCTTTAATATGACATGACACTATCACATTTAAGTTTATTAATAAAGTTCCTTAAAAGAGATAAATTTAAACATTTTAAATAAAAAATTTGTATCATTAATGGTAAATTATAAATTATATTAACATATTAATATATGCTAATTTTATAAATTTATATTTTTATATAAACATTGTATTATGTGTTTATTATACATGAAGAAATGGTCCATATATGGTAAAGAAATAATGCCGAATGCATTGTTATATTGCTATAGGTTCAGTATCAATTAATAGTCCTTTGGAATTTGGAACTATTCATTGATAATGAATTGTAAAAAACGTCATTATTCAATAAAAGTTTAAAAATGTAAAATAATGACATTTAAATAATAATTGAATATAATTGAATACATACCATAGGTACGACGGGACCCATTTGCATGTACTTAATGAGTCCGGGAAAAAACGGTCTCTGTGCTAAGTCCGCATAATGCTTCTTTAATAACTCAGAATCGGCCTTTAAATATATACATAATTAATTTATAAATAAAACTTTTAATTAAAATAAATGCATTAAAAACAATGCTCATTTAATGCTAACATATTCGTGTATAATGTGCTAACAAAGAATGAATGCAATGGTGACATGTAATAATAGTCTTTCATAATGATAATTAAGTTTCTTTTGAATTAAATCAATTAAATGATAAATAAATTTTAAATTAAAAATGTAATATTTATAAATATATAAAGCGTTTTCATTAAAATATTAAAATACTTTTAATATGAATGTTATGACGACAGAAGTAATGCAATGAAAGTATGTAATGATATCATATGATGATTGTGAATTAAGAATTATAAATTACTAATAATGAACGTTAAAAGCGATAAAATGTTTAATAATAATTAAATAAAATATTTACGTTTAGGAATTTAATAGCGATTAATTTAAATCCTTTTCTCTCAAAACGTTTCATGATGTCCCCGACGATCCCCCTCTGAACCCCGTCGGGTTTCACCATAATAAAAGTACGCTCTTTATTCGCAGACATTACTGATGATAAATATGAGAATAGTGATAAAATGGAAACGATCATCAAATGTTTTCTTAATTTATACGATCATTTAATGACGCGTCCAATCTCTATGCGCATGTCCATTCCATCGCCAAAACATTTTTTTACATCATTTTTGTATTATTATTTGTATATTTTACCATATGTTTACATTAATAATTGTATTGATCATATTGCAAATACATGCTTAATACTGATTTTGATAATTAAAAGCCGCATCTTATGCCGAATTTTATTGAAATTATTCATTGATTTTCATTGGAAATTATCTATAATTTTATGCATAAAATTGTAATATTCACATTAACTGACATTATGAAAAAGTACCATCATTTCGAACACATATTTATCATCATAAACATGTGCTTTTTACACGATTTTACCATAAAATATTTGTGAAAAATAAAAAGCATAATTTATAAATAATAAATTATATTTATTTTTAAATAAATAAATTAATAAATAAATTAATAAATAAATTAATAAATTAATTAATTAATTAATTAAATATTTAGTAATTATTTTACATCATTAAATGTAAAATAATGTCGACATTAAAACGCTCAAAAAGAAGAAAACGGTTCAATTCAAATGACGAAAAAAATTTGGAAAAAATCGTTTTTGGGAATGATGATGATGTCATCGTAAACATTAAAAACCGAAAAATTCATACCGAAAATGAAAGAGAAAATGAAAGTGAAAATGAAAGTGAAAGAATATTTTTAGACACCATTGGTGATAATAATATTAAAGCATTAAACAGTGATGATGATAATGAATCAAAAGATGAAAATGACGATGATGACGATGATGATAATGCATTTAAAATGCGAAAAGAATCGGATAAAAGAGGGGTATGGCATGATGATGATGATGACATAGAACTGAGTGATGCAATGAAAAGTGCTAAAAAACTGCCCCCGAAAGTGACACCGCATCAGAGATATAAAGAGTATGCTGAAATGAAATTCAATGAAATTTATCAAAAACCAAAATGGGCACAGAATGATGCGAAAAAAAAGATAAAAGACTCTGATGATGATGATGATGATGACGATGATGATGATATGACTAAAATAGCAGCGGATTGTGTTAAAAGACCGGAAAAACTGTCAAAAGGCTTTTTACCGATAAAAAAATGTACGAATTTAACACATAAATGCAAATTAAAGGTGAATTTAATTAATGTTTTTATATATAAATATAATTGAAGTATGTATTGACAGAGCACAGCGAATTGTGTCCATTTTCATCGGTCATCGACGGTGGCGATGGTATCGACGACATTTGGGAGTGTGACACTTTATCAGATCGATGGTCACATTAATGCCAAAATACAGAACGTTCATTTTGAGAATTATGAGATAAAAACGGCGCGATTCACAGTGTCCGGTGAACAATTAATAGTCGGATCTGAGAAAAAATCGGGATTTTTCTTTTACTATGACATGATAAAGGGGAGAATCGTGAGGATACCCTTTGTAAAGGGTAAAGAGAAATATCCTTTCGGTTCATTCGTATTATCAAATGATGGTCAATACATTGCATCACACGGACGCGATGGATACATTCACATATTAACCGCAAAAACAAAAGAGCACGTTTTTGACTTTAAAATGAATAGCGCTGTACGATCATTGGCATTTAATAGTGATTCGAAATTACTATTTTCGCACGGAAATGATGGAAAAGTGTACATTTGGGACGTGAGAAAAACACGTGAATGTGTTAATCGGTTCATTGATGAGGGCACAGCTATGGGCACATCTATAGCCGTATCTCCGAATAACCAATATTGTGTCACCGGTTCTGATATGGGCATAGTTAACATTTATAATTATGATGATGTCATGTCACAAACGAATCCGAAACCATTAAAATCGTTAATGAATTTAACGACTGAAGTGACCACACTTAAGTTTAATCACAGCTCTGAAATATTAATGGCATCATCATCATTCAAAGATAATAGCATCCGATGTATTCATATGCCATCTTTGAGTATATATAAAAATTTCCCATTTCCAAATACTAATTATAACCGTATTTATGACATTGATATTTCTGTTAATAGCGGTTATTTAGCATTTTCCAATAATAATGGACATGCATTTTTATATCGTTTAAACCATTATAAGAATTATTAAAAAAATTATTAATAAAATACATTTTTAAAAAATCGAAAAATGCATATCTCAAAATACTTATTAATTCCTTATTCGTGCTTAAAACGTAAAATCCGACACATTCCGTTTTTTATTCTTAAATTGTAATGAAAAACAAATGAATGTAAACAGTCTTTAACAGTATATTTCAGGTAAAAGAATACATTAAAAAATTAAAACTTTAAAATGATATTTATTGTAAAATATGCGAATGCATAAATACGTTATACTGTAACACGCCATTGTCACATTTACGCCATAAACTACAACTAACAACTAAATAACTTTATTATTATTATAAACTTTTACCACTAATAAACTTATGTACAACTTTCTACTAAACTATCACTCAACTTTAATACAACATTCCGACTAATACTAGTCCTTATTTAATAACCCTTTTACTAAAACATATCATAATCCGATAAAATAATAAAATATTTTACCGAGATATGCCAAAAGTAAGCCCCCCCCCCGAATATAAGCCCAGGGGCTTATATTAAGGCAGGGGACTGATATTTGGAGCTCACATTACTCTATTAATTTAAAGTGAAAGTCTCAAAATAATGCATTTTTATCAAATTTTAACAAAATGACTATTTTCATATTTTAAGATATATGAAAATATAAATATTTAATTTATTTTTATTGTGTTTTTCAATCGTGATGCTTTTATTAATGCGAATATAGTAAATTTCATTCATATTATATTATGTTTAATATTAAAAAATATTAAAATTTAAAATTAATTAAAAATATTATTAAAATAATGAATGAATGCTTTAAAAATAAAAGAAAATCATACACAATTAAAAAAGTATTAAAAATAAGGCATTGTAAAAGACCTGATTGAAGAACAGTCTTTAATTTTGTGTCAAAATCCATTTTTCAAATAAAACCTGAAATTATTATTAATTTATTTTATTCATGCGGAATATATGAATATGGAAAATTAAATAAAAAACTTCAGATGATATTAATGACATTAAATATTGATAATTCAATTGAATTAAATAATCACGAATCAGATGATGATTCAATAGAAATAATCGAAAAAACAAAGAATTTAGAAATTGAATCAGAATCTAACTCTGATACTGAAGAAAAATATGATTAAAATTAATTTTAGATATTTTTAAAATATATTTATGTATATATATTTTTTATTTTTAATAAAATAACTATTAAAAATGAGTCAAATTTTAAATAAAAAATTTATGCCAAATATAAGCCCAAAGGGCACATATTAATACGGGATTCGGACAAAAGCACGAAAGCTAAAATCACGAAACGAAAATCCCGAAAAAAATTAATGCGGTTAAATATATCATTTGACCAAAAATATATATTTAATTTTTTAATTTTATAAATTTTAGTGTACTGAAAGTCTTGTGAATAACCACGGTGTTTGTTTTTTATCAATTCTTTTATTTTTACTATGTTAGGTTGAGTTGGATCTTATACCCACGGCGCCTGTATCCGCATTTTTACTGTAATTTAAGTGTTGGGAAACTCGAGATATAAGTGATAACCTAAGTAATTCAATGTCAATTTTACAATGCATTTTGTAAAATTTTATTAATTTCCTTTAATCCCCCTTAGTATATTTTTGTTTAAAAAATACTAAAGGGGATTAAAGGAAATTTAAAAAATTTTAAAGACCGAATTTTGTGCATAATAAAAGTGTGGAAAATGAAAAAAAAATCGACTCATATTAACTGAACGAAGCATAAATTATTACCAAAATCTATTGAATTTCTTAATATTGTAAAATTTATGCATTTTTTATAAATAAAATCATATTTTAATCATCTTTTTTAAAGTTTTTTTCCCTTTTATTTCCTTTTTTCATTTTTCTGCTAATTTTTGCACGTTTTTTAGCACTTTTTTTGGTAAAATTTCCACCGCAAATGGATAAGTATGGTTATAACCCTCATTCAGCATATAATTTTGATTTCGGGACATTCTATGGACTTTAACTCACTGTGTATGCAAATATTTGTTTTATAAATAAAAAATGAATAATAAAAATTTTTTACATTTTAATAAACAAAATGTAAACATAAGTAATGGCAGAGTATCCTCCGGCATTGTGACCATTGAACTGTGACCGAAAACATTAATAAATAATTATTTTTATAATTTTTTCATTATGTTCACGTGTTTTATAAAAATAATGAATAATAAAATCATTGAAAGAATTTATTATTTTTATATTTTTAAGAAATTGTATTATTATTTCATTAAAATATTAATCATGTTAATTTAATAAAAGTATTATATTAATACACTAAAATGCCTTTATAGTAAATATCCTTTATTGAAACTCCGTTATGTATTCTTAACTATTCTTAAAAACCCATAGATCCTAATGTTAAACTTTTGTCATTATAGTAAAATCGCGTTATTGTAAACAAATTTTCCGGTCCCAACCATTTTACTATAACGGCACTTCAGTGTAATGACATAATTGATAAATTTTTGAAGCGAATGCTTAATTTATAAGTTATGTGTTATGTAAAGTTAAGTCATGTCTTTTTTCCCATATATATTAATAGTTTAGGCAATTTTATAAGACCATAGAGCCATAATATATTAATATAAGAATTCTCTTATGAAATTGCCATGAGTTGAGTTAATATAAAATTAATAATATGCTAAAAAATTATAAATGAAAATAAAATAATTTTTCGTTAAATAAAAATTCCTAAAGAATTTACCTTTAATATTACCGAACATTTTACATTCTTTTTTAACACAATAATAAAGTGATAATAATATATATATAAAAATATTTGAAATGATGTTTTATAATGTTAATACAAAAAAATTACTTAAATAATGTAATAATGTAATAAAATTGTATTTATAAATTTTATGTGATATGTGTTTATGCATATTCTTTTATATAATATTAATGT
>JAQIXB010000047.1:0-34743 GCA_034697405.1 Mesoplophora pulchra | reverse complement strand
CGTCTTGTAGAGGTTTCACTGTATATGATTATATTTATACAGTATGTATTTTTAATAATGAGACATCAATGCTCACGTTAATGCTTATACATGCGTATGTTTACGTTTATAATGCTTAACATATAAATATAAATATATGCGCATTAAGCTGTGCATTGATGTCTAATTATAAAAATACATACTGTATACTTAAATAATGCATTTATATTACATTTTGCATTTGTATTAAATAAATAAATTTTTTAAAATAAGCAAAAAAAGCACTTTTTTTAGAAAAGTGTTTTTTTTGCTTTTTGGAATGTACAGGTGTTTATTTTCGAAAAAATCAGCTTAAAATTTGACACTATAGTTATATGCTAAGAATTTTTATTCCCCATAAACTGTCATAATTATTAATACAATAAAAACATAGGTCAGAAGCGTTTCACAATTAAAAAGGGATATGATGGACATTGATATGTTTTATTTGGAATCATCAAATAATTTATATTCATATAAATCTCATTTATCAATGAAATCTCAATCATTGGAATCGATCGCTCAAAACTCACATAAGAAATTTGATCATTTAAACAGTTCTTTTACTGACGATAGAAACTTTCATATGAATTCAAATTCATTACCATATCAGAATAATAACACATTAAATAACGGTAATATATCACCATCAAATTCAGGTAATTATTCATTAATATACTTAAACATTAAATGATTTATATTGTGATTAATTCACCCAATAACTGAGCTAATCATTTATTGGTAGTGAATGGGGTATTTAACCATAAACATCATCGTGTGATGTATTAATATCATGCATAAATGATGTATTAATATTAATAACAATTTTATTAAAAGAAAGAAAATTTATAGGCCGACATTAATTATAAACAAAACAATGTCAAAGTGAACTTAACAAAGTGAACTGTTAATAAAATGTACTTATTCTATTAATATATATATACCGTAAAACTTCTAATAAACTCCCTGATCGTTTATTATTTTAAAGAGTCCAAAACCTGGGCGTTTATTGGGATGGGCGTTAATTATAAGTTTAACGATATATATGTATATAGATACATGTACATGTTAATATTTATACGGTATGTTTTTTCTAAATGTATCATTAATGCGCACTTTAATGCTTATGTATGCGTGTGTTTATGCTTATAACGCTTAACATACATTTGTATATATGTATTGGCATTAAGTTGCGCATCAATGATACATTTGCGCCGTACATACTTTATTATCATTTTATGCAACAATATAATGGATATTATTTAAAGAAATTTTAATAATTTTATGCAAAAATATTAATTCAAAAACTTAATTATTTTAAGAAAAACACTCTATAGGCGAAAATTTCCATATTATTAGCAATTTAATTTATAAAATTATTTGAATAAAATATTTATATTTTAATGAAATAATATTAAAAATGGTTTTTGATTAAAGCAGATATAAACCCATGGCGACGCGGAGATTCTAATTTAAGTGAAAGAATCGGGAGTGATCCCATAAGAGAATTGTATAATGAAAGTGATTCTGTGAATAGCTTCAGATCAATCGAAACGCAAACATCACCTGAATTTGTGAGATCATCACGGAGAGAGGCGAAAAAAAAGGCAAAACAACAATTGGAACAAATTAATCATATATATACTGATAAAGAGGTTGTCATGAACATGCCTACTACTACTAGTTATTCATCTTCTAGTAATGTGAAGTTTAAGGATTTAGACCAAATTCATTCAAAAACGTCGACACCCGTGAAAGTGAAGAGTGATATTAACAGTGCCAAATCATTAATTCAGGAAAATAGTAGTGTCATGAGTCATAAGGATGCATTACAGGAATATGCTGAAACTCTTCTCAGAGAAACGGCACTTCAAATACAAAACGAAGGCTATGGTAACATTTCTCCGGAGCATAGTAAATCGCGTCAAATTTCTTCGAAAGAAAAACATTATGATGTAAATATTTCACGCGCATCGAATGTACATCCAAAATCAAGTAAAAGTGCAAAAACTAATTCACCCGAAAGTATATCTCAAAATAATAGAAATTCCCCGACACCATTACCTGATCCTAACGATGAAATTGAATATGCCAAAAAAAGCAGTCTTAACACAAATGTAGAAACGGTACAATTAAAAGCTGTGAATTTAGAGGATGTAAATCAATCGTTAATTGAATTGCGCAGTGCCATCAACAAAAGTCCTGAAAAATCAAATGATTATCATATTAATACTTTAAAATACGGAATCGATAATCCCGACAAAAATCTTAAATTACGATGGATGTATCCTTTTCATTTATATATGCTTAAAACTTATATTTAGAGATGTGATTTTTAGAGATAATCTCAAAATAAAAATACTCAAAAATTATAATATGCTAATTTTATTATGTATGTCCATACATATAAAATATAATGGAATCAAGTTCTTGTGCGACCCCATGTATAAAGCATATTCATATTCCTATTCAATTACAATATATCTCTTGGAAAAGTGTCTTCACTGTAATGTGAGCCGTGCATATTCTCGAAAACCAAAATCCTGAAAATTATAAATTTATTTTATAAAATTAAGCACAGAATTAAAGAAAAAGCATTTAATTTTAAAAATGTTATTTATAAGCTAATTCTTTACAGTTGACCCGGACTTTATGCAGGCACATGTGCGATTCTATGCGTAAGCATAACATTATCACTGTCTGGGTCAACAGTAAAGATACTGTATTAATAGAGTTAAGTTAAAATAAGTCACAGCTGTAGATTTGGTTAATTTAATTCAGATTAAGGCATTTTTCGGGATTTTGAAATTTTTGGTCATGAAATTTGATTTACATCAGTATATAGCCAAAACCTCCCTAAGACGGAATTGATTGGGATCATGGTATTCTTCCGTCTTAGAGAGGTTTCCGTCTATGGAGTTTTGGCTGTATTAATATATAGATTATTAACATACATAATATAATACTTTATTATAAAATTAAATCTTAGGATATGTAAAAGTTTAGTTAAATAAAATAATTGCCAAAATTGAAAAATAAGTATTACATAACAATACTGTTCACATATGGGCCTTAGTATTAAGAGCATAGTATAATAATTAATACACTATTTATAACGCACTTAATAATTGAAATACTCTGTACAATTTCCTTAACTACTTTAAAACATTATAGTCATGGTTATAAAGGAGTACCTCAAAACTTATTTGTTTTGTCTAATGGTGAATTGGCTTATTTTGTTGGGTCTGTTGGGGTCATTTGGAATCCCGAAATATATGTTCAAAAATTATATACTCATCACGAACAAAATATACAATGGTAAAATAAATTAATTTTTTTAAAAATATATTTTAAATAATTTTTATTCAATTAAAAGCATGTGTTTTAAAATAAATTCGGACATAATCGCCACGGGAGAAAATGCATTTAAAGAATCGGATAATGCGGTATTATTAAATATTTTATAAAAACGTTTAAATAAAAATAATTAAAATTTTTAGATCATTAGAATATGGTCATCGAATTCATTGAAAACATTATCTGTAATTAAAAGACCTGAAATCGGTCATCTATTAACAGATATATCATTCTCTAATCAGGTTTTTAACAATCATTTGGGCATAAATACAATTATAGTTAATAATTTGCATAAATTGCAGGGCTTCCTTTTAGTTGTAAATTGCGAGGATCAACTTTCTTTAAGTATTTGGGATTGGAAAAAGTCTATAATTATTGCGAGTGCCAAAGTAATAGCATTTTTATATTTTTAAATTTTTCCCATTAATAAATAATTTAAGAAATGTTTTAAAATATGAAAATTTTAATATTAGAAAATGTTAACTAAAGAAGAAATAGTTTATGGCGCGTTATTTCATCCGACTGAAGATGATATTATTGTTACATTCGGAACAAAGCATTTAAGTTTATGGCAAAAGAAAGGCGATAAAAGCTTAGATAATCGTTCAGCCATAAAACCCGTAATATAATTACGTGAAATTTAATAATAATTTTAAAAATATTATTATTTTTTAGAATTCACGATTTTCTAAGATCATTAATTGTGTTGAATTTTTGAATGATGATAGTCTTTTGAGCGGTGATTCGAGCGGAACACTCACAATTTGGGCACCGCTTGAAAATGATTCGGGTGAACTCGAATTTTTTGTCAAAGAAGTCAGAGGTCATGAGGTCAGACTGAATTAAGATTAACTTTTTTAATTGAATTTATTATTAAATATTTTAGAAATCTTTGACAGCTATTAAATTATTGTCCACTAATATATTGATCAGTGGTGACAATGATGGAACTATCAAAACATGGGATGTTAGTGATGGACAATTTAGATTAATAAATGCAATAAAAGTAATAAAATAATTTATTTAATTTAAAATTAATTATTGTAATTTATTTTTATATGTTAAATGAATATACAGTATATAGTATAAGGGGAAGAACATGCATGGTTACAATTGCAGATCAATTTGTGAGAGTCTATAACATACATGAATATTTAATTATGATGCGCAAATTCATTAGCAATTGTGACCATCGGTTCTTTTCCCGCATAATATAAAATCCAAATTATTTGATTAAATGATGTAAATGATATGATTAAAATGAGCGTTTTTAATACAATTTATAGCTTCCGCTTGCGACAGGGGCAGTATCTTCAATAGCATTAGCAAATAGCGTTTTAAAAGACAATGACAGTGTCGATATATTTATCGGAACATCAATGAACCTCATACTTAGAGGTTCGGCTCTTAATGCGACTAATTATTCAGTCATCTTTGAAGTAATTTGATATTTATTAAGAATTATTAAGAATATTAATTCAAAATTATTATAAAGTTAATTATAAATTAATTTATATAAAAATGTTTAGGGTCATTCATTAGCAATTCGTGGTCTGGCGGCAGATCCCAAAGAAAACACATTTTATACTGCATCTTTGGATCAAAGGATATGCAAATGGAATGAAAAAACATTAATTTGGAAAACGGTCACACATGTAAATCACATTTTTTTATTTAAATAATTTACAGAATTATTCTCATGCGTCGTTAGATGAGGTCAGTGAGAAAAATAAAGAAATTTTGTTTTACAAAAAGAAAATTACATGAAAATTACGCAGTGTAATTTTCATGTAATTTTCTCAGGAACATCAGTAGTTATATTAAGTTACAATATATAAAGTTACATTTTAATCTTTACTCTATCATCGTAAAGCGGCACACCGAATTACATAAACAAATTCAGTTCTATTTATATTGTGTGTCTCTTTCAATATAATTTGTTATAAAATACTTTAATTTTTATTTTGAATATTTTTATGATGAATTAAATAACTATGTATAAATATCATTTGTTTATGCATAGTTATGTCGTTAGTCCGACAATATTTTTAATGATGAATTTAATAAAATAAATTTTAATGTATTAAATGTAATGTTTTTAGTTTCAGTGCGTTTCTGCAGCGGTACATCCCAATGGTTTAGCACTCGCTGCGGGCTCTGTAAATGGCACCATTTTCATATTAAATTCTCAGTATGGAAATATCGTATCACAATTACCTGTTTCACGCGTATGCATTGGATGTATGGCATTTTCTCCCGATGGTGATATTTTAGCCGTCGGGTGTCAGGATGGGATCATGTATTTATTGCCCGTTTCAGAAAATGGTTTTTCATATGAAAAAGTCTCTGTTTTAAAAGTAAACTCAAACTTTTAATTTATTTTATAATATAATAGCTAAAGATGTGCTTTTCGGGTATGACAGAATTTTCTCAAAAATTATATTTTGCGATTTTAACGCTGTTTTATATCATTATGATTAAAAATAAAACCCAAATTAACACGAAATATTTCGAAAAATCCCGGAAATTCCAAAAATTCCGAAAAATTTTAGAAAATTAATTTTTAAGAATTTTTCTTAAAAATGGTTAATTTTGAGCTAAAACTAACCATTTTTATATTAATTTACATATTTTCTTAAAAAATTAAAAAGGTTTTTAGTCCGATTCGGACTTTTGACATAATTTTTTCAATATTTTTACTAAAAAATGATTGCAGTATTTATTAACCGTAAAATTAAAGATAAAATAAAATTAATACGCTTTAAAATGATTTTTTAAAATATAATCGTTTTTTAATTCGTTTCTTTATTTTCGAGTTTTTAGTCATTATAATTTAGATTTTTGTAATTTTAATTTCGAAATTTTTCATATTTATATGTTCAATTTATAAATGTGTAAAGGGACCGTTTGCGATTTTGAGTCTTCAATGGTCAAACGATGCTCAATTTATACTCACATCTGTTAATGAGAGTACGTCCGTAATAAATTTAAAATATTAGGTCAATGCATAAATTTGTAGAGTATTTTTGCCTAATATAAAAGTAAAAAAAGCATGTTCGGGAAAAATTTATTCATTAAATTAAGAACCGCTGTGTTCAACAACTATTCCTTAACGTTCTGGTAAGAGGTGAATTCTGCGGTAAAAGAGGCTCTTCAGCTCGACCTTGAAAAAGATCCTCCCATTTTGAGACCTCCGAAGTTTTCTAAACCCGTGTCCCGAAAGTCCGTGATATATTTACCGAAAAAGGTAATAATCGAACGGTACAATGTTTGAAGAGTGCACTGCGGCAACAGAACTTTCCAACCGAGTTTTAAAAGAGATTTTTTAAAACTAAACCTAACCTGATTTTGTCCTGTTTTTTACGTCTCAAAATTTTGAAATCATTTTTCACACATGTATATAGGCAAAACAGTATCACTATAGGTCACGCGCATACTTTTTTAACTTTGCCACAGTAAATTTTTAAGTTATTTAAAGTTAAAATACAAAATTAAGCAATGGTGAAAATTCATTTTTTCGGGGTCCATGTTTTAAGAAAGGAAAATGGAAGTCAGAAATGAGCGAAATTGTATTTTTTACACTATGATACTTTCATGATTATCGGGAGTTATTTTAACCCTGCGGTGGAGCAAAGGAAACAAACACTTTGAATTATTTACCCATAAACATGCACATTATGAATTTATGCATTGACATAATAAAAAATATTTATATTAATTTTTATTATTAACAAATAATTTGAATATTAATTTTTATATATATTTATATTATAGGTAATTATCAAGAGCTCGTATTATGTAAGTTAACAATTTATTTGAACATTTTTGGCAACAGTTTTCTTTAATATATTAGTATACTAGTATAAGGGACCCGATTAATTATCATAATTATTCAATTAATTATCTTAATAATTACTTTTTTAGTTAATATAATAATTATTAAAATATAAAGCTGATATTCTTTAATATTTGCGCCGTAAACATAAATAATTAGGTTCAAACAGTAAACCGTTTCATACACATTCAATTTTCATTATTTATAAAATATATTTTAATTATTTCTATAAATTATATACTAAACATTTAAAAATTATTATTTATTATTAACAAATTATTTATAAACAAAAAATATTTTATTTTTAAAAAGTAAGAGTTTAACAAAAAACGAGAATATTTCATATTAAATTATTAGACTAAAATAAAATTCTATTAAAAATATAAATATAATTTTCATAAATTCCGGAATTTAGTGTATATTTAAATTATTAAGCGTAATGTTTAGTATTCCGCAAGTATTTACGTAAATAATATTTAATTTTATTACACAAATATCATTGATTCAACTAAATATGCATTTTACTACCATTACGGTTTTTATTATTTTTTGATCGTCTAATAAATTTGACTTAACCTAACCTAACCTAACTTAGCCCATATACAAAAATAATATGAAATATGTTATTATTTTAAAATATGGCGTTATGCCGATTCCAGTAAATTTACGTAAATTACAATACTATAAAAGCAAAAAATATTTAATGTGTAATATAATGTTTGAATTATTAATAAATATGAGAATGTTTTAGGGGATCTGCCGAACTGCAGATATTTACGTGGTGTTTCCTCAGCTGAAAATTTAGTATGGTATGATGCTACATGCAGTGGTGGTGAGGATGTAAGAGGTAATTCAATATACTCATTTACTTTAGATTCAATTATAGAATAAAAAAGTGGCTTTTGTACATCATTAATAACTTATTTATTTAGAGCTGATATTAAATTTAATTCCCAAATTACAGGGAAAATAGTTATAATGAGTTTTGGGAATTTTGGAAATATATTTTAAAATTAACGAAATATGCCTAAAAATTCTTTTTGATAAATTCATTATATACTTAAATACTTTCAGGGAAGTTAAGAAAATTAGAAAAACTAGCAAATTTAGGAAAATTAAGAAAATTTTCTATCCTATATACGAAAGCAAATTTTTAATATTAAAAGATATTTTATAAATACGTTTATGTTTAAAGCCATTTGTGTATTCTTATTATGAATGCTTTAAATCTAAACATGCATATATCATGTTTGTATTAAAATACACAAATGGCATTAAACTTTGTCATTACTGTAAAATTAAAATGTTAATATTGTTAAGGAATTTGGGACAATGAACAAATGGAATCTGTGGTAAATTTGAGCTGTCACTGTTCACCGTCACGTAAATATTTAGTAACGGGAGATGAGGATGGTCATGTGCGTCTATTCTCTTATCCATGTCTTAGTTCAAAGGTAATATTAAATTAAACATTTAAAGATTTTATTATACGCTGAAACTATTAAATTATAAAAAGAATATGTGACTCCAGTTTGTGATTACTAAAGAAACACCAATAATATTTGATATGATGTCGTACCTTAATCTTTGTACCGTAATCTTTGTATATGCAAATTCAATTGCAGTTTTTGCCTTCGGTGCTTTCTTCTGCTGAAGAATATTATAATTAGAGATCAAAATTTTTGACCAAAAAAAGTTTTTTAAATGTCAAAATAAGCAAAAAAAAAAAAAAAGAAAAAGAAATTTTTTAAAATTTTAAAAATATTAAGGGGGAGCAAGGGGAAATTTTTTAAGAAAAATGAACCATAAACAATTTTTTTGGATGTCAAAGGTCATATTTTCGATAGATATGGACAAATATTTAATTATTTGATATATCTTAAGAAAAATTTTTTTACGATGATTTTAGGTCTCTAATTATATATATAATATATCATAACTAGAGTATCAAATTTTAAGCATTTTTTTTTGTAAAAAAGCACCTTAACATGTCAAAAAGAGCATTTTGGTCTAAAAAATCACTTTTATTTTGCTTTAATCGATCATGTTTTTTATAGATATGAACACATATCTACTTATTTTTAGGATATTCTTAAAAAATAAAAAATGCAAAAAAGAGGTTTTTGACACTTTAATCATAACACAGTATTATTATATTTTTGTAAAAATTTAGTCGTTATTTGGTTTATATTTTAATAAAAATACTTATATATAGAGAGTTTTATAATTATTATAAATAAAAATTTTTTATTTATTTTTTTACAAAAAGTATATTTATATGATTAAATTTTATATTTGGTTAGGAATGTTAATAAAAGGAAAAGTTCGAAAATACACCATTTTTTTATGTAAACATGAGAAATATCATGCCGAAATTATAGGGAAATTTGAAGGGAATTTTGAAATAAAACTTCTGTTTTCCTTTCCTTCCTTTTTTCTTCCCTCTTTCCTTTCCTTCCTTTTTTCTTCCCTCTTTCCTTCCCTATTAACAATCATATTTTTGGGCATAACGATTATATGCATTTATTCCATTTAAAGGCAGGATATTTTGAGCATTCACAGGGCAGTGGCGGTGTGACTGAAGTGAAATTTTTATCGGCGGAGAATTACGTGGTTTCGTGCAGTTATGAGGGCTCTTTATATGTATGGGAAATGGTTTCTGTCGGCACCGATGTCACTAAAGCATTAATCAGTCAAAAAGAAGTGGAAAAATGAGCACATTATGTAAGTATTTTTATTTTTATTCATTTAATATTTATATTTTCATTATTCATATTTTCAATTATTTATTATTTTCATTTAAATTAATATTTTACATTTAAATGTTATTAATTTTTAAGTTTTAATCTTTTACATCTTAAGTATCATTTTTTGCAAATGTTAATTCAGAATTTGAAGACACATGTTTATGATTAGAGTCATAAATATAAAATATATCAGCATTAAAATGAACTTTTTTTTTCAAAAAATACTTCTTTAGGTATATTATTCAGAAAAATATTTACATTTTTATATAATAAAAAAAATTTGTAAAACAGGTTTTGGCATAAATATTTTAAAAAATCAAAAGAAAGTTAAAGTAATATTTATTATTTATATTTTCAAAAATCATTAATTTACAAAATTAAATAAAAATAAAATAAAATTCAGAGAAAAATATCAATATGATAACATATGAATATTTTATTATCAATGAACTAAAGAAAGTCGATAATTTACTTGTAAAATGCAGTAAAAGTGAGGCCAAAATTGAAGTAATATAATATAATATATATCTATAGAGTGATGCTTTTATGAGGGCATAAATGAAAATGAATGTGATGACACTCACGGGAAACACAAAATCATGCATTCGTTGCTATGGAATGGGATGATGATGAAAGAATATATAATTTTATTTTTATTCCTTTTGAAAGCACTGCCGAAATAAAACTTTTCACATTTTTCTAACTTTTCCTTCACATGTATATTTAATTATAATAAAATATCATATTTAACATGAAATTTTGCATTTTACATTTTATATTTAAATATTTATATAATAATGATAATTGTCATATAATTACAATAATTACCTATATTTACATATAATAATAGTTTATAGTTTTTTATTCATAACATACATATGCATATACATATATATAATTTATGTTTATGTGACATAAGTTTATCATGATAAATGATAAATGATAATTTATAATTCATAATATATTACGTTTATATTAATTGTATAATAAATAATAATATACATGTTTTTGTTTAAAATTAACATAATTAACATTATAACGATATAATTAATAAACAAATTTTTATCATTATAATCAAAGATGTGCTTTTCGGGGATGTCCTGAAAAAGTGTATAATACAAGTTTTTAATCGAATTTTTTAAAGAAATATTCTCATTTTTCATTCCGAAATGTCTGAATTTTATTCCTAAACATGTCCCGAAAATCACAGCTCTAATTATAATGTAAAAACAATAAATATATGGGTTTATTTTAAAGGCATTTAAAATTCATTTAATGTCACATCATAAGTTTATTATAAATAAAAAACGATGCAAAAAACGTATTTTATAATTTTATAATCATTTTTATAAATTATAATGATACATTTTAAACTCAAAATTATTTAAATTTTTTATGTAAATATTACATTCGTTTTTCGATGTTTATTTTCACTGTAATTTAAGATGTAATTTAAGAAATAAAATGTTAAATTTAAATCTACAATTTTTAAATGCATAATTTGAACTTCACACTAATACAAGTCATAGATTCGTATTATAGGGTCTACAGTATGTGATATTATATCACTAAAGACCTAAATTTTACGCAAAATATTTGACCAAAAAAAGTTTTTTAAGTGCCAAAAAAAGTAAATAAAAGCAAATTTTTAAAATTTTTAAAAATACTAAGGGGGGAGTAAAGGATTTTTTTTATTTTTGAATTTTGTTCATGGCATTTATAATGCCTTTTTTTGGCATAATTTTATACATTTTTGGACATTCTGTTTATATGTGAATCCATTGTAAACATTAATTGTAAATATGCTTTTCATATCGTAAAATGTCAAAATGTCAATATCAACGGAAAAGTCTTTTTCAATTGATATTATTAATATAAATATAATTATACACATATTTTTATAAATTTTGCCGAAAATGTATTTAAATATGTATCATGATTTGTTCTATGATAGCTTTAAGCATGCGCATTAATGCAAAATCATGATACGCATTTAAATGCATTTTCGGCAAATTTTATAAAAATATGTGTAATACACTAATTTAAGACACTAATTTCTTTTGAATATACGCTATAATCGCTCATGCTTAATAGCATACTCTCTCTGCTCAAATATAAAAAGTGTCTTAAATATACAAATATGTGTAATTATAATAATTAATATATAATTAATACAAATATATCAAACTTTTTAACTTAGAATTTTTTACCTAAGAAATAACTATACGATAGTTTTATTACTACGTGATACTCTATCTTTGCACACAGTGTATAATTCAGTATAAATTATAACTTACCGTATTACCTAACATGTAAGCACTGATCTTATAGCAGGTTTGAGTGGGGGATCATATACCTCGAGGTATAAGACCCTTCAAATGGGCACTTTTATTGAATTTTTAAAAAATGGTCACCCCTCACGATATAAGATCAGTGCTTACATGAGAGGTAAAACGGTACTGTAATACAATGTAATATAATCATAATTTAGAGACATTTTCTAAAAACAGAATAAATATGTAATTATCGTTTTACATCAAAAATACAAATCTAAAATGTTCAGCAAAATATTTTTAAGTAAATTTTTAGTAATTTTTTAAGTATATTTTTTATGTAATTTTTTTTAAAAAATAGAACTGTCGGTATTTACAAAAAAATTGTAAAAATATGCTTCAAAATGCTTATAAATGTCTAATTTATAATTCATAAAATTCGACAGATTCCGTTTTCCATTCTTAAATCTAAAAATCCACCTTTTTCCGGACTCTGATTATAATGTAACATTCAAACAATGGTTTTGTTTTCTTTTTCTTTAAATGACTCTTTAAATATTAAAACACTAATTATATATGAAAAAATTAGTCAAATATATGATCATCTCACACTTATCCCATTTTTAGATTAAATTATGGTTATAATTAATGTGTAATGATAACATTGGGAATGTGCAATTAATTTCGGGGCATTTCGTAATTAAATCAAAATTTTACATTAAACTTTAATTTTAAAATATTCCCATAAAATGCGAAATAAAAAAAATGTAATAAATTATTTAAAAAAATATGAATATATATTTTCATATAATAATTCATTATAAAAAATAAAATTTATAAATAAAAAGATAATAATAATAAATGTGAATTTTAATGAAATGTTCGATTTAATTATACATAATAATATAGAATTTCCTTTTAACATATATTAGAGAATCAATCATTAGTGAGTGCATAGACATACCCAACACTAACGTTAAAAGAGAGTTATATTTTATAACAATAAATTTCGTGAATACACAGGGAACACACACATTTAAAGAGTGCATTACGTGTGCAGTGTATTTTCAGTTCGGTTTTCATTCCATATATTTCTATGGGATAATGCGTCATTTATTTTTTATATGTACAGACAGTGCATGAAATAATTGTGTATGAACATTACATTCTCAAAGAGATCATTAATATTATGATGTATCAAAATGGCGGTCATTATTTTGTATATGTATTGTGTGTGTATATGTATTTATTCACATCATTAATATTATAATTAATTTTTAATAAAAAACGATTAAATATGAAACAAAAGTAATTGAGTGAAATGTCATATATTAAGTCATATATGAATTGAAATGAAAATTGACATCGAATAAAAGTGAGAATAGAGGTAAAAGTGAATAGTATTATTGGGTATATAAAGAGTGTATAGAGAGGTGTGATAATAGTGGCGAATACGGGTGTGGAGATTCGGGTGGGATCGGGTCATCAGGCCCGACTCCCCGATTATAAACACGCCACGCCCTTAGACATGCCCGAGAAATGCGAAACACTCGAAGAGCTTCGATGGGCCCCGGGAGTACCCGACTGCGACCTCATGATGTACTTAAGGGCCGCGCGGAGTATGGCCGCTTTCGCCGGTATGTGCGACGGAGGATCGGCTGAGGACGGATGTTTAGCGGCATCACGTGATGACACCACTATTAATGCTCTCGAATTGGTATGTCATATTTTAACATTATAATGGAATGTATTAAAATTGATGCCATACCTATGTCCATAGCTCCACGAAAGTAATTACGATACGGGCAAAGCTCTTCAGGCATTAGTTAAAAACCCGATCCCAAAAGGCATTGAAAAGAAATGGACGGACGAAGAACAGGTAATGATTGGATTTTGTTTCATGATAATAATTTTGATTTAAAAATAGAAACGATTTGTAAAGGGCCTTCGTCAGTACGGAAAGAATTTCTTTAAAATCAGAAAAGAGCTTTTACTTCACAAAGATACAGTATGATTCATTTTTGGGTTTAAAAATGACGTTATTATTTATTTACAGTGTGATTTGGTTGAGTTTTATTACCTTTGGAAGAAGACGCCTCAGGCGGCCACGACACGACCGCATCGTCGGCATCGTCGTGCGTGTGTTCTCCGCCGTATTCGCGCGACATCTTCGGCCGTCAGTACCGTGAAAGCGTCGACTCCGACGTCCAATGAGTTCCTCGATATGAGCTCCGGAAGTGATGAGGAAGAATCGGACGATTCCGACTCCAGAGATGTCAATCAAATTACAAATGCGACATGTAACCATTGTTGCACCACGAACTCAAAGGAGTGGCATCACGCGGGTAAAGATCGCGTTATTCTTTGCGGAGAGTGTCATATTTTTTATAAGAAATTTGGTGAAAATCGACCATTGAACGAATCTAAAGATGAATCATCGGCATTTATCTTTAAACCGGTAAAAGACGAAGAAAATTGCTTAATCAGTAACGGTTCACGACGGACACGACGAAGTAAAGAGAGCACTAAAGAACTGATGAGAAATAACTCAAAATCATCTGAACCGAACAGTCCCGATCGAAACGATGGTATCAGTATCAAAATCGAAATTAAATCACCACCATCATCAACTAATTTAGAAGTTAATTCTGAAAATGAAAAGAAATTTGATTCTTTAGATTTAAATGAAAATTGTGTTAAAAGATCTCATGACGAAGTTAAAGTCACTCCCGAAGAATATGACGAAGAATCTAATGTCATTCAAAACAAAAAGAAAAAAGAAGACGATGGTCAAATGAGTCCATCGGAATCCGCATCCACTGAGGACAGTGCTGTCAATGAAGAGATTAAAGATAATGACCATAATAATGAAGAATTAAATACTAATGTGAGTGTTCCGCCATCACCACTCTCAGGACGATCGCTTTATTCAAATGATGAACAAAATGTTCAGAATGATAATAAAATGGACATTTCCAAAACAATATGTACGACACCATTGGAAGAGGATAAACCCATTTTTAATTCAAATATAGATTCAAATCAAAAGGACAATGACCAAAATCACCATTCAATGACACCACCACCACCACCACCATGTCCTTTACCTGTGTCTAAACCGCCATCGCCCATACCTCAATTGATCACCCCTAAGATAGAACCACCATCATCTCCTCCATTAACAGACTTTTCAACATCATTGAACTTAACTCACAGAGTTTCCGAATCAAATGGTTTAATGCCGAATAATCAATCACTATCGACGACACCACCACTATCACAATCACAGCCTTTTCGTATCAAAGAAGAAATGCCATCATCGAAATCACCATCTTTACCTTCTAATTTATCATCGCTTCGAATGAATTCGCCCGTACCCAATCCTGTGTTTTCATTTTATTCACAATCGAATGAACCGACTCAATCATTGGATAATATTAATAACAGAATTACACCGCCATCAGTACCACAATTAACGCACGATATATGCGATTCGAATAAAGCCATAATCAGCAGAGACTCATATGTTAGTAAATCCCCAAAAGAGAGAAATTCGATATCTCCGAAGCGCTCTTCGCCATCACCGGCATTTAACTTTAGTACTCCCGTTACGTCTTCCATTATAACACCTGAGGCTTCCGTATTTAGTCCTTCATATTCATTTCCTCCGACAGAACAAAGACTTCACGCGGTCGTACCGCAGAATAATCATTCACCACAATTACCGCATCAAAATTTACCATCGCATCTTTCATTGCCTCAAATGTTACCCCCTCAAATGATGCCCTTTTCATCACCATGGGCTCCATACACTCCCCGCATTCAGTCCCATCCCATAGGATTCCATTCCTCTTTTCCAACACCTCCTCTCGGGCCCAATGGACAGCTCCAATCACCACATCTTCCGATTGTAAAATCCAAATCTCCTGTTACTTCACAATCTACACATGTACCATCATCATCATCATCATCATCTTCATCATCATTTACTTCAGTACAGTCACAAAGTTCAAAGAATGAACATGGTAAATTGGAATTACACGGACATGGACATGGTCATTCCCATAGCCATGGACATGGACACGGTCATTCCCATAGCCATGGACATGGACACGGTCATAGCCATAGCCATGGACACGGACACGGACATTCTCAGAATAGAGAGAGCGGAAACCGCGATCATTTGCGAGATCGTGAACATGATATGCCTCAACAAATAGAAGATGAAGAAGTTGATCATCACGCTATAATAACCCGTGGTCCGAGTCCAGAGCCTAAAATCGAAGACAGTGAATGTCATCGCAGTCAATCAGCAATGTTTGTTTCATTTATAATAATTTCCAAAATTAATAATTTTATTTACAGATTTTTAAGGCATTGGAATCGCGGGGATTATAATTCATGCGCACGTACTGATTTGACTTTTAAGCCGGTTCCTGATTCATCATTAGCCCGGAAACGTGAGGAGAGGACGCGGAAAGCGGCGGAAAAAGAGCGTGAGGAACAAAAGGTTCGTATTTATTTATATAGAAATTGATTTCATTGATTCATTTGTTTTAATTTAACACCAGAAATTAGCGGCTGAAAAAGGATTATCTTTGGAAATGAAATCGGGAATGATGGGCCATGGAGCAATTGATAATGTGCATCATATGAGTCCATTGGGGCGTCATACGCCACGAAATTATCCCGACACTCCCGCATTAAGACAATTGAGTGAATATGCACGTCCGCATGCGGCGTTTTCTCCCGTTTTTCCTAATTCTTCAGTGGGTCCTGTTGGTTTACCTTTGGGGCTTCAGACACCATCACATATCGATCAATTTCTTCAGTATCAAATGGACTTTAATCGGGAACACGCTCAAATGATGGCGAAACAGCGTGAGCTCAAAGAAAAGGAATTGGAATTAAAAACACGAATGGCCCATAATGCAACACCTGCGGCCGCGGGCTCAGGCCTTTTTGACCCTCATTGGTTGGAATTACAGAGAAGATATGCATCGGGATTACAGGGAGGACCACAGGGACCATCATCTCTAATTCCAGGCGCAGGTGGACCCTCATCACTCCCTCCTCCCTTTATGCTGTATGGTGAGAGGCCTCAGGAATCTATACATGGACTATCGGCTGTCGATCGCATGCATAATGAGAGAATGTCAATTGCAGGGACTGATCCATTGTTTCGATTGCAAATGGCGGGTTTAGCCCCTGAAATGCATTCCCATGCACATAATCATGCACATGCACATCAACATACGCATCTGCACGTGCATCCGGGACACGATGCTATGTCAGCCGCTGCTGCCGCCGCCGCAGCCATTGGTATGCCTTCGGGATCACACCCCTCTGCTCAGTTCGACCCCGCATTACATCCAAATCATCCTCTACTACCGGCACAACACTTTAACCAAAGGCAAAATATTATGCAACGTAATGAAATGTCTTCAAATGCTTTATTTCGACCACAGTTTGAAGAACAATTGGCTCATCAGGTATTAGTCATTCTAATTAATTTAAGAACGATACAGGCGGTCCCACAGTCAATTCAAGGGCTATATTCGCTTAGTGTTCGATAGGATATACAGTGTTTTGATAATTATATTCCATCGTATGTGATTGCGTATAAGTAAAGAGGTTATTACGCAATTTTTTTAACTTTAAATATATTACACTTTACATGTTACACTTTTGCTCATGAATAAATGTGTTCAGCTCTACTGAAGAGTGAAAATCACGTGATAGAATATAATTTATCAAAACACTGTAGATTAGAAATGTTCATAAACGTCACATTTTTTTATTATTATTTTGCAAATGTTGGGTTAGATTTGGTCGATCTATAGATTCGATTATTAAAAATTAGTTAATGAAAATAATAATTTTGATAAAATTTGGTAAAAACGCATCATTTTAATGCTTTAATTTTAATTTCCAAATATAAGCCCCGTGCTTCTATTATGAGGGCCTAACCGAGTAATCGGTAATGAAAAGTGTCATTTTTTATTCTCTCACAGTTAAGACATTTCAATAGATATTAAATATTTACGTGATTTAAAAGCTAAAATGTAAATTTCTTTCTTTAAACGGGCATTTTGTATATGAAATGAATAATATTTATAAATGTTATTAAACGATAGTTATCGGCTCAGGCGATGCATCATGAACAACTGCAGAGACAATTGTATTTTGAGAGGGAACGTATAGTCGCAGCACAATTAAGTGCTGCGGCATCATCACAATTGACCGGACCGATTCCATCACAATTTTTGTCTCCGCATGAAGCGGATTACATTCGGTAAGAATTAAATGCTATTTTTTCAGATGTTTATATATTAACGAAATTCGCTTAAAACAGTACACAGCAACAGCGTGAACGGGAATTAAAATTACGGTCATTAGAGGATGCCGCAAGAGGCGGACGTCCGCCTCTAACTTAATCTTAAGTTAACTTTAATATTAAGTAATTTTGATTTTTATCATTATTATATTTATATTATATTTATCAGATTCTGATTTATTTACATGAAATGACTAAAATTTACTTTCGTCATGAATTTTTAAACAAAAAATCTCATATATAAATATTTATTTTATATATATATAAATATATATATATATAATTTTAATTTTTGGTGTGTTTTGTTTATTAATTAAATTTGTAAATGATTTTCGCAGAATGATGTGAATTCCTTTATATTATATATAATGAATTTAATTTTAAAAATTATCCGTATAATTTTTGTAATCACATACCAAAGTAAATCATATGTGAATTGTATTTAATGTTTAGAAATATTTATTTATTTTAAGTTATGTATGACTAAATTTATATCTTAATTCAAATATAATAATGAATTACTTTGAATTATGTTTAATCTTAGACTTTATGTTTATCAATGCCTTCAGTTTAATATACATTTCATATGATTAAGTATTTTATATAAAAAATAATTACATTTAAATATTTTCATAAACACATAATGTAACATTAAATGTTTTATAAATTTAAATTTTCGGTTTAAAATTTTAAATTTTTAAAAATATGCAAAATAATTTGTGCAATACTTATATATACTTATATTATATCATATATTTATAAATATATGTATAACAATTTTCATTTTTTAGTCATCAAAAATGCATTCATAATTTTTATATTTTCATTAAAATTAAAAAATGAATTATGTTACAATAAAAGTGTTATGAAAATTAAATGTACGGTTATATTTGCACTAAATTTTTAGGGCCTTTAAACATTGAAACACTAAAAATGTTAATTTAATACTAATTTTATATTTTAACATTCAAATTCAATGTGCGTATATTGTAAATGTAATAATTTTTAATTCATATATCAATGAATGTAATTTTTTATAAATGAAATATTCATTCCGAAGTGTTCATGCACATAACAATATAAATGTCATTATATTATCTGTAAATTCATATATTATTATAATATAAAATTTCCCTTTCGAATGTGGGAAATTATTCGGCGAAAACAGGATTTTAATAATAAATATATATATCAATTCTTTGTTTTAATTTAATTTCTTTGTTCCGTCATTTAATAATCATATGAAATTATAATATATAAATATAAAGGTTTTAGTAAATTTATACTTAAATATGAGTTTTGTAAATATACTGCCATGGGTTTAAAGTATACATATATCATATGCATTCGGAATGTAATTAATTAATGAAATTTTATAATAAACATTAATGTAATAAAACAAAAAATAAAAATAATTATCAATGAAATTTATTGAAAAATTTGCTTTTTGTATGACACACATTAATTGCAATGATAATGGTAAATATTTATAATGTTAATTTTTATATTTAAAATAATATATTAATATAAATGAATAAAAATAATAAAAATTAATAATAAAATAACATAAATACATTAAAAGTGAATTATCATTTCCTTTTCTTTCTCTGTATTTTGGTCCTTTTATCGCATTTTTTGTTCATATTATGGAACAATTCCCGTAAATGCATCATTTTCGTATCGAAATGAATCCAAAGATCGGCATTAAAGTTTATGGTATTCGGGGATTTGACATTTCTTTTGCGTGTCTTTATTAGGTCCTGATATAGACAGTCCAATGATGTCCAAACATCACTCAAAACTGACACTTCATTATCATGTTTCATGTTTATTGATGATGATGATGCCATTTCAGGTTCGTTTACATCAATCGATGGGTGAAGGACATTCTGTAATTTCCATTTCATTATGTTTTGTAACGGTGATGATGACGATGGATTCATATCATCATCATGATTAATGTCAATCATTTCATCATCACATTTGTCACTTTCAGTTTCATTTAACGTTAATTCATCGGACGGATCCACTGATGTGGGAATGGATCCGATATTGAGACGTATGCGCTGAACGACCGCCGTATTCAGAGGTAATATGTGTTTTCCATCATTTTCCGTATCATCGTTTTTATTCATATCATTTTCATGTATATTTTTAATCGTATCCGATCCTATCATTGATTTGGACTTTACTTTTACATTCATATTCTTATTTTGCGTAACATTTGAATATCGAATTTTTTTTACTGAAAATTTTTCACTTTTTTTATTCAATGATTGTCTTTTAATGCCGACACTGCGACTCTTTCGCGTCATCACTGTTAATTAAATCATAAAAATAATTAATTTTTAATTAATAATTATCTTTTCTTAAATTAACTTTTGTTATGTTTATTTTTCTTTTCAATAGTCACAGATCCTTAATAAGTTACCTCCGTTTTTACATTCGTTCTATTGACATATGTCATAAGAATATTGTGATTTAATTCACTTAAAATAAACACATATCATTAGCATTAAATAACTATGAAATGAAAACATTTTCTCATTTTATTTGCAAATTATGTCCAAAATTACGTATGAACCATTTCTGTTCTAAGGGCAAATTTAAAGGTTTAAAAAAATTATTAATTCAATTATTTCATTGAATTAAAATTTTATAAATTAAATTCATTACATTTTAATTAATTATTTTGAAAATTATTTTATTTTTTATTTAATATTTTATTTAATGATAAAATTCAAATGATATATTTTTATTTATATATAAATAAAAATTTTAATTTAAATCCCTATTTTTTGATACATGTACAGTATATTTCATTACAATTGTATAAAGAGCTCAGTTTAAGAGCATCATACCCAAGCAAACATGTGTTTATACATTGTATACAGTTCTGGTATTGAGCTCTTAACATTTATTTATTAAAATTTTGAATCCATGTTTAGGGCACAATAAATACGATGATAAATACAATAATAATCACATATTAAAAGACTCATATCCAAATATATTATGGAAACATTCTATAAAAGTATGCCTTTTACTATGTAATAATGTACATTATAATATATTGAATTTTGCATTAAACGTGTAAAGTTATGCCATGGAAAGTGCATCCTAAAAATGAGTAAATTGCGATGAGTGATGCGGCATCACTGATGCCATAAATTGCTTTAATCATAAATTAATAAATTTTATTAATTAATTCATCAGAATATTATTATTCAATAAATTATCGTTAATTTTTTCTCTTTTAATTGGAAAATATAATACATAAAAATCCAAATGTGGAAACAGTTGCAAATGGGTCTTCGCGCGTTTCTTCTTTTAGCATCAAAGATATGGAGTTTCGTGTGTTATGTGATTAAGAAACAGATGAGAGCGGTATGAATGTGATTCTTTACTTTTCAATTAAATTATTTCATTTTATTTCATTTATAATTAAATTAAAATTAAATTTCAAAAAAATGCAATTATTTTTGAAAAAAATTATCGTATTTTTTTAATCACAAAAATGACATAATTTTATTATTAATATGATGAGAGATATTTATGTCTTAAAACTGAAGGACAAAATTCCTATGATTATCATTAATCGTAATGTTTTATCATTAATGTTAATTATGATTTTTTATTTTCGTGACTTTAATATGCTCTTAGATTATGTACAAATTTCATATTCAATTTTAATGAAAAAATATTTTTCAAAATTAACATTTTCATTATAAATAATTACTCCGTTTAGTCATGTATGAGACCATCGGCATATAATAATTACGATGTGAAAATGTACAAAAACTTTCATTATATAATACCTTTCATTGAATTACTGTATTATACTGTATGTAAATAAATTCAACAATGAAATGTCAGTCCGTATGAAATGTTTTTTAATTCTATTGTTATATAATATCGAATGACACAAACATAACACCTCTTCTGTGATAAGCAGATAGCGCATTCTAAACAATTGCTCTATAGCGCATTGTTAAGAATGCGCATATCACAGAAGAGGTGTTATATTTGTGTCATACGATATAAATTTAATAATTAAACAATGGTAACAACAGTTTATGCCACACTATAGTCCAAAATATTGATAACCGATTGAAAATTTGTAGTTTTATTTGCGCGTCATTCTATTATGTTCATTCAATAATTAAGACAAAAATTAAGCTCCAATATTTGCAACGATTATCGATATTACGGACAATTGTGAAGAAAGCTATAATTTTCAATATTAAGCTGCTTAATATAAGCATACAGTTTTACCTCACATATAAGCCCTGGTCTTATATCGCGAGGTTTGAGTGGGGGTCCTATACCTCGAGGTATAAGACCCCTCAAATGAGCACTTTTTGAATCTTAAAAAAATGATCACCCCTCGCGATATAAGACCTGAGCTTATATGTGAGGTAAAACGGTATATCAAGAATTTGTTTTTACATTACCTTAAGAATGGGTATTTAAAGTGAGGTAAAAGGGTGCAAAATATATAATTTTAATGTAAAAATTTTAATCAATAAAATGATTAAATGATAATTAAAATAAAATGCAAATATATTATTATTTAATTAAAATAATTAACTCATAAATTGACATATAAATGAATGTTTGAATTTGTGTTTTGATATGTGCTGTTTTTTATTACTGTAAACATATAAACGCATTTAGAATCATATAAAAGTATGGTAATTTTTGATTTAAATTTCAGGTCATTCAGTATCAAACTGTTAAATATGATATACTGCCACTTTCACCATTATCAAGACACAGATTAAGTAAATTAAGAATGTGATGTTTAATTTTTGATTATAATGAAACATTTGCAAACACAGGTTTAGTAAAGCGTAAAATACTAGTATTAGATTTGGATGAAACATTAATACATTCACATCATGATGGTGTGATGCGGCAAATGGTAAATCCGGGGACACCCCCGGACTTCGTTCTCAAAGTGACCATTGATCGACATCCCGTGCGGTTCTTCGTCCATAAACGGCCGCACGTCGATTATTTTCTTAATGTCGTAAGTTTCATATTTTAACATTTATTACCTCATCTTTTGCAATGGTGATATCATAATTACAAAACGAAAGTGTACGAAAACTCTCGTTATTAAATAGAATTTATTTAATATATTTTTTTATATAAAATTATATTGAAATTATCCTGAACCATAACGATACCATAACAAAATAGTGTTAAATAAGTATAATTAGAGGTATATTTAATAACTGCAGTTTTGGTATACTTTCATTTTGTAAATATCATATGCAACCATTGCAAAAGAGGAAGAAAATGGGAGTAATTCGTTTGTAATTATATTATATAAAATTAATACAATTATTTTGTCTGAAAACATAATTTAAAATTAAATATTAATTATATGATTATATATGTTTAGGTTAGTCAATGGTACGAATTAGTCGTATTCACAGCATCTATGGAAATATATGGTGCCGCAGTCGCTGATAAACTCGACAATAATAGAGGTATCTTAAGGAGAAGATACTTTAGACAGCACTGTACTTTAGATTATGGCAGTTTTACCAAAGATTTAACAGCGATAGTCCACGATCTCTCATCCGTGTTTATTTTAGACAATTCTCCGGGTGCTTATAGAGCCTATCCCGGTATGTACTTTCGAGTTATGATTACACATAAAAGTCAATATAATAAATTGTATGCTTAAAAACAATAGGGATTAATTTAGTGTAATGATAATTATTAAAATATAAAATTTGATAATTTTTATTATAAATACAGATAATGCGATACCAATAAAATCGTGGTTTTCAGATCCTCATGATACGGCACTTCTCAATCTTTTGCCAGTTTTAGATGCATTAAGATTTACGAGTGATGTGAGATCTGTTTTAAGTCGCAATTTACATCTCCACAATATGTGGTGATTATAGACATCACTGTAAACATTATTGTAAATATCGATTATTCATTGATTATCATTCATATGTTTGAGTGAGTATATTCTAAAATTAATTTAAATATTTTCAAATCCTAAATTTTTCATTAAAATATTTAAATTAATATATCATGAGTCATAATTTTTTAATTAAATTTAACATTAATTTATTTATATTCCATAGTGTCGCACACTGTGATGTCGTCACTGCGGCGTGAGGATAAAGACTGACACTAATGTCTAAATTATAAATTTATAATGTAACAAATGTATAAATTGAAAACGTTTAATTTTTTTGTTGTTTAATTTTGTAATTAGCAACAATACCAAAAATAAAATAAGATTATGCTTACATGATTAAAAATAATAAAATTACAATCATTCAATTAAAGTATAAACAAATATACTTTAAACTAAAATAATACCCTTTTACTCCCCTTTTTAGACCTGTTTTTATAACGCAGGGTGAGTAAAAATCTTATACTCTGGGAATAGGACCCCCTAAACACCCCGCTCTAAAAAGGCACTAAAGGCAAAATGTATTTTTAAACATGGAGTAGACTGTGAGACATCAGATAATATTTTTACTAGTCAATAAAATAAAAGTTTACTATTTTAATAATGTCGAATTATTTTCAATTTTTAACAATATTTTACACAATTTGCAACAATGAAAAATGCACGCGCATATTTATATACTCTCAAAGTTTTGTATCAGTATTTCCAGTGAATGCATTATAATTAAATCGTTAAAAAATATACTAAAAAAGGATTTGTGGCACATGTATATGCAAATATGAGCATATTTAATTGGCTAAAGACACAACCATTTTTAAGTAATATTTTATTCATATTTTTTATATTTTCATAAAAATTGAGATTTTCCGACGGTGATTACAGCCGAATTGACGCAGATAATGTGCATATTTTACATAAAGCATAACAAACATAACCATAACTCGATATTCTGAGCATTGATGTGGTCACATAATCGTACATAGTGTATATATTCATGGTTTTTATATTACACGTATTTGTATATTTAAGACACTTTTTGTATTTGAGCAGAGAGAGTGCTCTATTTAGCATGCGCGATTATAGCGTATATTAAAAAAAAGTGTCTTAAATATACAAATACGTGTAACATCGTAAAATGATCATCGTGTTAAATAATAAGAAACGATTGAATATCTGAATCTTAAAATGTTAGTGCTTAAAATTCGAGATAAATCCATATTAGAATCATGATATAAATTATTTTTAATTTAAATACAGTACGTCCACTTATATAGTATACTCTGTACAGGCACCAGTGCTATTCATGCGTAAACAATTGTTATGCTTACGCATTGAATAGCACTGACGCATAATATACAGAATATACCATATGAGTGGACGTACTGTATATGCATTTTGTATAAAATGCCAAAACTGTATTTAAATATGTATCATGCATTTTGCATTATAATACACTCATATTTATGTACAAATATTTATTGTTTATGATAAAACCAATTCAACAGAATTACTAAATATTAGTATTTATAACTATCATAGGAATAATTCATGGAACACATTTAAATACAGTTTTGGTAATTAATAAGAAGCGCATTATATAATTAAAATTAATCGCATTCACAAACAATTGAACGCCACAATGATATTGACATTTTACGGCACTAAAATCCTAAAAAAAATAAATTTTTAAAGAATTTATGTGTGAATTTCAACATAATATTGAGAAAAAAATTTAAATAAAAAACATTTCTACTTTCGTTTCATATAAAAAAATTTTAAAAAATGATTTAAATTTAAAAATATTGATATTAAATCGTTTTTTGATATGTATATAATGCACAAAAACCAATTCTTAGAAAATGATAAACATTTAAAAGTAAAACATTAAAATTCATTTTTTAATTATTAAATATATCATGTTTTTATAAAAATTATTCATTATTACATTTTATTAATTAATAGATAAGTTATATATAACTAGTTATGTAATAAAAAATATATAATTAGGGTTTTAGCATTTTTATCATTTTTATGCAAAATTTTATCATTTTTTACACCGCAATTATATGACCATTGCCAAATGATAAAGAAAATAAAGTAATTATATGGTGCATCTTTTCACTTAACATTCCCTTAAAAAATCATAATTCACTTAAAGACTATGAAATACCTTTTTATTTGATATTTAGTAAATTATCGAAAAAACAATTGCATATGTAACAATGATATCTGCAGATAAATGATAACTAAAGATAAATCATAAAAATTGTACTATGATCAGAGATGGAATTACGTAAACACAGCATGAAAACGTATCATGCGGAAACTTAATATATGAATCGATTCGTGTAATAATATGCTTCGAAAATATGCATTGAAAATTTTACGCAAAATCCGCATTTCTCTGTTTTTCCGCAAAACTCCTCATTTAAGGGTATATTCTCATTTTTTCCGCATTTTCATAATTTTAATAGAAAAACATTAAAATGAACTAAAATTTTGACTAAAAAATTATTGGATTTTAATTGTTACTGTACTTATTTATACATGAATGTTATACATGAATGTTGTAATTTTTACCGATTAACTTTTTTAAGATTATATACCTCAAAATGCTTTTTTAAAAAATTTCCCCTTTACACTTCCCTTAGGATTTTTTAATCATAAATTGAAAATTTTAAATTTTATAATGATAAAATAAAATAAAATAATTAATTATATAATTTGCATTTTTTATCATTTATAAACATTTTAAAATTTCAAAATTTAGGTTCAAAAAATGCTAAACGTGAATAAAGAAATTTTTTTAATTTTTTGAAAATTGCATTTTTGATCTTTTTTGGACACTCTGGTCATATGTGAAATTATTGTAAATTTTGATGGGAAACACGGTATACATAATGTGAAACTATATTTTTCAATCGAAAAAACATAATGATAATAAAAAACTAAAATAAAAAAATTCAAAGATGCAATTAATCATAGAATCATTAAAAAAATGGAAAAAATGAATATTTTACTGATTTAAGAAAAACATTCATCATATTAGTGTATTAATGAAATGCGATGAATAAAAAGTTTCCGCATTTTTTATTCGCATTTTGGCACTTTTGATCCGTATTTTTTCGCATTTTAAGGATTTGAATTTCGCAAAATTCCTGTCTCTGAGAATAAGTACCGTTTTATCTCACATGTAAGACCGGGTCTTATATGGCGAGGTTTGTGTATGGGGTCTTATACCTCGAGTTATAAGACTGGGTCTTATATCGCGAATTTTTGAACTATTTCAAATGAATCAAAAAAATGGTCTCACCTCACTTTTTAAGACCCCTCAAAAATGAGAAATCATAAATTACGTAAATAATTAAAAAATTAATAATTTAATAAATACTTTAATTATTAATAATTAATAATTATTAAATACTTTGAAATAAATAATTAGGAATTACGAATTTAAATGATTTATTTTATTTAAAAATTATTAATTATATTAATTGAACGTATTATATGTACATACGGGTCCTATAGCGCGAGGTTAGAGGATGTCCAATAAAGTGGTGTTAGAGTGGGGGGGGGGGGGGGTCTATGAGCACTTTTTTAATCTTAAAAAATTGATCACCCCTCACGCTATAAGACGGGTCTTATATGTGAGGTAAAACGGTATGAAACTAATTTTATACACCGTATTACTGCAAATAAACGTTTTTTCCCCTCCTAAGTGTTGATACAAATTACGTTTATATTATTTCATTATTTTTGTCCGTTCCATCGTTATCATAGACTTAACTTAACTCAATTTAACCGATATAAACATATGCTATAAAAATCAATTCATTTTTTGATGAAATTTTATAAAACATTTTATAAAACACCATATAATCGTATAACATTTTGTTGTACATTATTTTGACACATGCGTATTGTTGATTATCATCCGTCTGAAGTTTCCATACCCATTACATTTACATGTACGTGTATACTGTAACAGTATTATTGTTCATAATCAGTAAACATTCTTTATAATGTACCGGTACCTAATGATACTTTTGATGCGGTCTTATAGCGTGAGGTGAGCATAGGAAAATCATATCTGCGTTTTTGAGGTTCCCTTTTCCTTTGTATATTTTTTGGAATTTCAAAGAATGTGCATACCTTACGCTATAAGACCGTGTTTAAAATGTGATGTAAAACTGTATAATTCGACGGTATGTAATGAGCCTACAGATGTCAGCATAATGTTAATGCATTAATCGGCATCACACAGCGTGTTTCGTGCCATTCTCAGCATATAACACTATAATTGCATTGCACAATGATCATAAAGTCAGAGCCATCATAGTACATTCGTGGCTTAAGAATCACCGCATAAATAAATAATTTAATATAAAAATCGGACTTAAAACTGGAGTTAAAACGTATCAATTAATACATTTTCGGACGGTCTCAAACGGACACAGTACAGTGAGTATCACGTTTAAAATAACAGTTCTTTAGAATCATGTATTAACAGAGAAAAATATGGCCATAGATTGGCAGTGTGTGTATGGTTCACTAATAATTGACACGTCACGTCCATAGTCATTTTCAGATGAATTTATTAGTTATTAATTTATTAAATGTATGCATGAACTATCAATTGATTGAAATGATTGCTAAATATAGGAATAGTATTTTAGGGATATAAAAGTGAATAATGAGTAAAAAGAGAGGTGTATGTGTATGGTATGGGATCACATAGGGATTGACGTGGCATTGTGTATGCACATTTTATAACATTAAAAACATATTTCTAAACTGTTATCAGTGCATAGCTCTGCACATTAATTTCACATTTTTAAGTGCTTTCTTTTAATATTAATCGTAATAAAACACATTTAAGCATTTTAATTACATTATAAAACGATAATTGAGCAGTTAATTGTTAACTAAAACTGAGTTAAATATGCAAAAGTGTCGCATATGAATGTATGCGCTTTAAACACTGAATATTAAGTATTGACTTTTCTGACAGTATAGTACTGTGAGACTTTTGGCATTTCTTAATCGACGATGAATCCGGAAACACTTATATCTCACGGTATCACGGGTCAGCATAACCCCATTGCAATGAATGAAAAGAATGCACACATAAACCCGTACGTTATTGACACGCCATTAGCACAGTCATCACTTTCAGTAATGACACCATCATCATCATCGGCTAATGAATTTCATCCCGAAACATGTGCCCCGACATACGATGAAATATTTCCGGCACTCCCCGAAAGTGACCCCACGCTGATTCAAACCGTTCCGAACGTACCCTCAGTAAATCAACAATGGAATCAAAAGATGAAAGTGCGATCGTCAAACATTACTCAGGTGTTTCGTGTGGCACCTGAGGAAAGACGATACCGGGAATTAAACAGTCGCTTCGGGGAACAGGAACAGTCTAAGATCTGTTCGGACATCATGCAAAGGACAGGCGCTCACATCGAAATGAGTCTCTCCAAAGACGGGACTCTCACGTTTCTTATCACCGGTAAAGAGGACGCCGTTCTCAATGCTAAAAAAATGATTTCATCCGAATTACAAACTCAGGTATTTACTCTCTTTTATCATATTAAAATGTAAATTAATATTTACATTTTTTAAATAATTTTTAATTTTATAATATTATTGATTGTGTCTTAAGGATGTAGCATATGCATTATTTAATTATAATGTAATTATATTTTATAAATTTTTTATAATATTTCATTGAAATCATATGAATATTCTGTGATTTAAATTATTTAAAATATGCTGTTTTAGTACCATTTCATTAAATGACTCATTCAATGCCTTCAGGGGTTTTATGCCTTAATCTTTAATGATCATTTGTATTAAGATAGTTAATGTTACAGTATAATGAAATATGATATTCGGGTCATTTTATCATATGTCTTTGTATAACATGCACATTCAATGTTTATTAAATGATAACGATTCGTTCATAGGCGAGTGCGTCATTGTCCATTCCTAAAGATCATCATCGTTTTATATTGGGAAAGAGCGGTAAAAAGCTGTCAGAATTGGAACAAAATACGGGCACAAAAATTTATGTCCCGCGACAGGATGAGCCTAATGATCACATCAGGATTTTGGGGACGAAAGAGGCCATTGATAAAGCGGTGCACGAAATTCAGCTCATCTCAAACGAAGCTGCGGGACGCGAAAATGAAAGACTTTCGATCCCAAAAATATATCACCCTTTCATTTGCGGTCCGCATAATGAAACTATGAAAAGAATTACCGATGAAACGGGAGCAAAAATTAACATTCCGCCACCGTCTGTTAATAAAGACGATATATCAATCACTGGCGACAGAAATGCTATTAATGTCGCAAAAGAAAAAATCATGAGAATTTATGAGGAAAAACAAAAGAAATGTCAATGTGTATGTATTGAGGTGAGAAAATCACAGCATAAATACATCGTTGGCCCAAAGGGTTCGACATTACAGGACATCTTTGCAAAAACGGGAGTTTCTGTTGAGATGCCCCCTCACGATAGTAATTCGGAAACTATTACTTTGAGAGGTGAACAGGATAAGTTAGGACCCGCTCTAACAGTTCTCTATGAAAAAGCCCATAGCGAAGTCGAACATGAAATCGATGTCCCCTCATGGTACCATAAGTATATTCTCGGACCAAAAGGATCGAAATTTCAAGAAATATCTCAAGAGTTTGAAAAAGTTAATGTCTCTTTTGTTGAGGATAAAATCAAAATGCACGGTCCCGTCCAAGAAATGGAAAAAGCTAAAGATGTGATTAACAATTTAATCCGAGAGATTAAATCAAAAATCGTATGCGAAGAATTTAAAGTGAATCCAAAATACCATCGGTTCATTATTGGCAAAAGCGGTGCTACGATCAAACACATTCGCGAAGAAACGGGTGCTCAGATCCATATTCCATCCGAAAGTAATGAGCCTTTACCTTCGACTGATTCTATTCGCATCGAAGGCTCACATCAGAGTGTAGTTAAAGCTAAACTGGAATTAGATACAATCATTAAGAAGTTAATTGTTAAAGAAAGTGAAGTATCAAAAGAACTTATCATTGAACAACGCTTTCATAGACAATTGATTGGTACAAAGGGTGAAAATATAAAGGAAATCAGAGACCAGTTTAATCAGGTAAATGTATCACAAAATGTTAAATTATTCAAAAATGATAATAAAATATGACAAAATATAGGTCATAATAATATTCCCTGATCCTGGGATTAAAAGCGACAAAGTGATCATCCGCGGTTCAAAGAAAGACGTTGAACAGTGTTATAAACATTTGGCTCAAAAAAACAAAGAGTTATTAATTTCGAATTATCGTGTCGAAGTGCCTATTTTTAAACAGTTTCATAAATTTATTATCGGCAAAGAGGGCGCAAACATTAAACAGGTCCCCTTTTAATTTATATGCTTTACACCAAAGAAAAAATTAAGCGCCATAATTGTAGGTGAATTTGCGTATGATAATTAAATACAATGTGTATGCGATTGATTCGGATAAATTTGCTTACAATTTTGGCCTTTTACTTTTTTTGAATAATATGCATTTAAAATAAATAACTAAATTATGATTTTAGATTCGCGAAGAAACGGAAACTAAAATTGATTTACCGGCAGAGGGTGCAGAATCTGATGTGATAGTAATTACGGGGACGAAAGCGAATGTTGAGGCTGCAAAAGAGCGCATACAATCGATACAAAATGAATTGGCGAACGTGGTTCAGGTCGATATTATCATTCCTTCGAAATTTCACAATTATATAATCGGTGCAAAGGGACGACAGATTCGGCAGATTATGGACGATTGTGGCGGCGTTTTAATTCGTTTTCCTCCTGAGGGTTCCGGAAGTGATAAAGTGTCCATTCGCGGGCCTAAGGATGGTGTTCAAAAAGCAAAACAGCAATTGATTGATTTGTCAAAAGAGCAACAGACTAATAACTTTAGTGTTGAAATTAAAGCAAAACCTGAACATCATCGATTTTTAATCGGAAAAAACGGCACGAATATAAAGAAAGTGCGCGAAAAGACGGGCGCACGAATATTTTTTCCCTCTGAAAAGGATGAATCAACTGATCGTGAATCGATAATAATTACCGGGAAAAAAGAGGATGTATTAAACGCTCAAAAAGAATTAGAGAGTACCATCAAAGATTTGGATAAAATTATTGAATGTCAAATGAATGTCGATCCGAAATATCATTATCATTTTGTTGCAAAACGCGGGGCCATTTTAAAACAAATCGGTGATGACTATGGTGGTGTCGTCATTAGTTTCCCGCGACGCAATCAAAAGGAAAGTGATACTGTGATTCTTAAGGGCGCAAAAGAATGTGTCGAAAGCGCAAAGCAAAGAATTAATGAAATAATACAGGATTTGAATTCATTGGTTACTATCGAATGTTTAATTGATCCTCAGTATCATCGTACTATTATGGGATCACGTGGACTAAGGTTACAGGCGATAACTCAGGAGCATAATGTTAGAATTAAGTTTCCCGATCGTGTTAATGCAAATGAAGAATCAGGATTTGTCAATGGAGATATGAATGGAAATAGCGAAGCTTTAGATAAAGGCTTAGAAAAGAATCGTAAAAAGAGTAATGTGATTTACATTACGGGACATACAGAAAATTGTGAAGCGGCAAAACAGGCATTGTTTGATCTGATCCCAATCACTATCGAAGTCGAAGTGCCCTTTGATATGCATCGATTTATTATCGGACAAAAAGGCAAAGATGTCAGAGAAATGATGGAAAAATATGATGTGCAAATTTCAGTGCCCCCTCCAAACGCCAATAGTGACACCATTAAAATAACAGGACCTAAAGAAAATGTGGAAAAAGCAAACATCGCAATTTTAGAGCGCGTCAAAAAACTGGAGGAAGAAAAACAGGACCGTTTAGCAAAAAGCTTTCAGGTGACCATTCGCGTAAATCCCGCATTTCATCCGAAAATTATAGGACGGCGCGGGAATGTCATATCCGACATTAGAAAAAAATACGACGTTCAAATTCAATTCCCCGAACTCAATGATCGAAAACGTAATGATAATGATGAAAACATAGATCAGGACCTAATTACCATCATTGGATATGAACAAAATGCAAAGAATGCAAAGGATGAAATATTAAAAATTGTGAAAAATCTCGAAGATTTAGTACATGAAGAAGTTAGCATCGACAGCCGCGTACACCCGCGATTAATCGGTTCACGCGGGAAAAGTATTCGCAAAGTAATGGATCAATTTAGTGTCGACATTCGTTTCCCGCGTGGAAATGATTCTGATATCGTGACCATCAGTGGATCTGCTGATAATGTCGACGCAGCAAAAGATCATCTTTTAAATTTAGCGGAAGAATATGTAAGATAAAGAAATGAGAATAAATGATGATGATAATGTTTGCTTTTTACAGTTGGATGATGTCGCGGATCAATATACTCCCCCCCATAGGAAAATGGATTATGGTAATAATGTAGCCTCAGGTGATGAAAAACGTGGGTTCGTAGTTAAAGGAGGACCATGGGAGTCATCGAATCAAATGGTACCTGACACTACCGATGCTCAGGAATTTCCATCATTTGGAAATGATACAGCAATTAATGAATCCGTTTCTACCATTGAAGTGCCCAGAGCCGTCCCTAAATGGGGTCCCAAAAATATGTGATATCAATTATTTATCGACGATTTTATTAAACATAAAATACAAAATTATATTAATATTTAGTTAATATTTATATTAAATTTCGAGCCGTGGACACGACACGAGCTAATCATAAATTAAATTAAATAATAATACCACAGCTCGATAATGACTTTCCATGGATGCAATTACTTTATTCAGTGCCTAAATGTGCCATTCATTGTTATTTACTTTGTACTATTACTATGTATGTTTCCATACAATTTATGTGAACTCATGTCAGACATTATATTTTTATCTATAAATGGGGTGTCGGTTTTTACAATAATTTTAAAAATATTGAAAATGACAGATGTCTTTAAAAAGTGTTTAAATCAGGGTCTGTAAAAACATAAGCCACAAACAAAGTTAAGTGTCATTGTTGTATGTTTAATTACAACATTGTTGTATGTTTGATTACAACATTGTTGTATGTTTAATTACAACATTGTTGTATGTTTGATTACAACTAGTCGACTTCAGACTATCAGCTAAATGAACGGGTTAATTTTGCAT